>JAVSCE010018807.1:0-27076 GCA_032199065.1 Smutsia gigantea
TTAGGGAAACAGTGTCTTCCTCTTCTGTGGTTCCATAGCACTTCTTAAATATGCTAATCACTGTTGTCATTATTTAGTAATTGTCTCACTTCATCAGACAATAGCCAAGTTTTATTATACTGTAATCAATGATTCTTCACTAGATGGATGGAGAGATGTATTTGCATATTTATAATTTTTTTAATGTTCTAACCACATCATTTTTGAAGGGGGAATGCACTGCAGACATTGTAATGCAAGAGAAGCAATATCTTTCTCTTCCTTACTTAGATGCTTTAAATATTACCTAGCTTTGAAAATAATAGCCCAACATTCAGGTCTAGTGCTTTTGGAAAAATTAAACTGGTTCAAAGATTTTGTAGAAGGATGCATTTTAACTATCACCTTTCAATGAAATGTGACTATGAGGAAAATTGCCTTTTAGGTCTGTGATTTATTTATTTTTCAAAGTGCATACCCTATTGTTTCTCATTGCAATTTTTAGCTCTTGAACATTTGTATCATTTCTAACTATTTCTTTTTCTAGTTGCAGTGAGTTATATTAAATTGTACATTAAGTTGCTTTAAGTTGCTGGGAGAAACATGGAGACATTAAATTGTCCCACCATTCAAACCGAACATCTTTGGTCTATTAGTTGCAAACTCCAACATCCCCTTGCTGCCTGGGTTAAAGGCCCAGGGGTCACCTCTGAGGCCCTGGTATGCAGCCCACACCTGTAGGCCACACGCCTTTATGTACGGTCTTCCCCAGACCAGAAAGCTGCTTTCGCAGTTCTTCCTCAGACGTCTCCAAGGAATTTGTCCCTGAGCTCCTCCCAAAGCCTAGTCAGCCTGCTTCTGCTCATCGCCAGCTTCTCCCTTCCCCAGAGGTAACCTCTGAACAGGTAACCTCATCATTCTCTCGCTTTTATTTTTACTTTCTTATTTTGAAAAACATTCATATATTTTTTTTTAATTGTGAAAATAGTACACGGAATCTCATACACTCATACTCCCTTTCCCCAGATTCCCCAAATGTTAACACTTTACCACACTTAAAATTCATTAGTCTCTCTCTCCAGCCAGTCTCTCTCTGTGTCTCATCCTGTCTCTTGAACACACATGCGTGCACGCACCACACTCACAATGTTGTTTTTCTGTTTGAGAATGAATTGCATATATGATTACCTTCCACCTCAAAATGCTAAAATACTTCAGGTATAGCCCCAGAAGTAGTTCGCTTGCCTATATATATAGATACCTGTAATATAGTGATCAAAATCAAGAAATGAACATTGATAGACAATATATTGTAATCCATAGACCTTAGTAAGATTTTGCCAAGCAATCCACAGTGCTTTTTCTGTTCCCTCTGGGTCCAAGGGTCCCATTACATTTAGATGTCACATCTCTAATCTTCTTTAACCTAGAACAGTTTTTCCATCTTTCTGTGTTTTTCTTGTCCTTTATATTTTGAAAAACGTAGGCCCATTGCTTTGTGATGGATGCCTTCTCCTGATTAGATTCAAGGCATGCTGTGTTTGAAGCAGGTTTGTCACAGAAACTGTGGGGTGTCCTCACTGCACCCTGTTGGGTGCGAACGGATGTCTCTCTCATTACTGGTCTCTTATGACAGTGTCTGCTAGATTTCTCTTTTATAAAGTTACTCAGTTCTGTCCTAGCACAGGCTACTATAAGAAATACCACAGACTGGGTGGCTTAAACAGCAAACACTTATTTCTCATGGTACTGAAGGTTGGGAAATCCAAGACCAAGGACAGGCAGATCCAGTGTCTGGTGAGGGCCCTCTTCCTCATCTGCAGAAGGCCACCTTCTTGCTTTATCCTCACTGAACAGAGAAAGAAGCGAGCTTTCTGGTGCCTCTTACGATGGCATTAATCCCATTTATTAGAGCTCCACTTCCATGACCCAGTTACCTCCCCAAGGCCCCATGACCAGGTAGCAGCACATTGGGGGATTAGGGTTTCAGCCTATGAAGTGAGGGACACAAGCACAGACCACATAGTTCCCTGTGTAACCAACCAGTAACTTGTGGGGAGGTCCTCAGGCTCCCTTGCTTCACCTTATCCTTCTGCCACTGATTTTAGCAGCCAGATATGATGCTCTCCTGAAACAGCTGTTACTGTGGATAGATAATTTGGTTGTTTCCATTTTGTTTAGTTTCATTGTTTGCTGTTATAAATCTCTGGGTGCACAAATGCAAGGACTTCTCTGGGGTGCATCCTTCTTTGACTTTAGCAATACTGCCAGATTTTTTTCCAAAGACATTGTACCAATTTCCACCCTCACACACACACACACATCCTTGACAGTACACTTACTGTCAGGCTTTTTGATTTTTGTTGGTTTGCTTGGTATAAAATCATGTCCTATTGCTGTTTTCATTAGCATTTCCCTGTTCACAAAGGAGAGCATCTTTTTACTTTTACCAGCTATTCTCGTTTCTTTTTTACACTGACAGTTTAGCATGTATTTGTGAGATTTGGGTTCATATCAGCAAGCATTTCAAAATAAATGGTTTGTAAAAGGGAATTTGTTTCATTTATTGAAGTTAGCATTTTCTCAGTTAAGAACAGAACCTTTCCATTATCAAGTCTGTGGACTCCATTACTCACTACGTAAGTGTCCTGCATAAAAGTCTCATAATGAGATTCACAATAAATGTAAGCAGGTGTCTCCATTTAAGAAAATTCCAAGTATTTGAAATTTTGCCCAAATCTAGGGCTATTCAGACCACAGAGTTTCCTGGCCCCAAGCATTTTTCATGCAAATGCTTTGTTTAAGTCAAACTGGATTATACAGTATAAAAATGCCTTGCTCAGTCTATTTGAATTGTAGTAAATATCCAGCCTGAAAGACAGACACATAATTTCAAAGTATCAGATTTTTCCAGGCACAAATTCTAGTGGCAGTGTATAATTTTTGTATTAAAAGAATCTTTTTGACTTTAAGTTTAGGTTAATAGTTAAATTCTATACTTTTATGAAAATGTGTGGTTGGGCAACAGTTTGATATCGCATGTCATGTGATATCCCCTTATTTAATGGAATAACTAGTGACCTATTTCCTGGTATTAAATTTTATGAAGCAGGTGGTCATGAATTCTTGAATTGTGCTCATGAAGCCTGTAAACTACATAACCTTCAACCTATTAAATTTTCTCTTGAAAAAGTGATTCAGACATATGAAATGATCGTTAGATGTGGGTAAGATTATAGATTATCATTGTCTGCCATAGTTAGATGTTATTTTTCAATTTAACTATTAACAACTATAATTTCTGGAAAAAGAAAAACAAACTACTTTTTATTGTCACAGAGTCGCTCTTGATCAGGACTGTGACTTGGACCTGGATGTGCGAATGCAATTGTATGGGTTCTGGGGGCAAAATTAAGCCTTCCAGAAATAGATGAAAGGGCACTGGCCGAGTGAAGCAGACAGCTTGAGCTGACCCAACAGGAGACTCAGACCTAGAGTGGTTAGGTAACTGACTCAAGATTATGCAATTTTGTACGGGTGGAGATCAGACTCAAGCTCCAGAACACAATCTTAGCTACTCTGTTGTAAAATACTGTGTATGTGTGTATGTGTATATGTGTGTGTGTGTGTGTGCGCGCTAAGATATCGGAGTGTAATACATTTTAGAGCATAATGCGAAAAAAATGCATAGTTTGGAAAATGCAGTTTAATGTTATTGAGTATAGAATCCAACTCGATCTGTGTTCTTTTGTCGCTTCCTAAATGCAAAAGCAATCTCTACGAAAGTACATTGTAAATAACTTATTGAAATGAAAATATTTATAACTTTGCGGAACAGCCTAAATTATTTAATGTGTGGGGCCCGTTTCGTGTTATGTGGTGAACTTCCAGCTGACTCAAGTGTCCCAAAGGACACTTTGTTATACTTACATGACACTTTGCTATACTTACGTGACTATTTATCTTTAACAATGCTGAAGGACACAGACACTCAATTTTTGTATCTTGAAGAAGAGCTGGGAGAGAAATAAAACAAACAAAACAAAAACAAAAACAAGCTCATATGACTTTCCTTCTACCTTCTAACCCAACTGAATTAGGAAATCACTTCAAAAAGCTGAAACATACCCACATATGTTATTGTTACAGGAACTTTCTGCAAGTACTTGGTGTGCACAACTGGCCTCAAAATGGAAGAATGCTCCACCCCATAGGATACAGGGACTTCACGGGCAGATCCTTACTTAAGTGGATCTTTTTCCCACATTTCTCCCACTTCCTTAACAACATGTTGTAGACAAATAAAACTGATTAAAATAAAGAGTAAGGGCAGTTTTGAATGAAGAACTAATTATCATTGGGCAACCTGGGGCTGGTAGGTTAGGTCACAGATTTGGGTAAGGAGGCATTAGTATCTATTTAGCCTTAGTGGAAATAACAGATTCATGAACTGATGATTGACTGAGTGTTTAATGAACTTCCCAGTACTGCTGTCAGGTTGTCTGATAGATATGGGATAGCTGAACGAGACATTGTAGTCCCCACCACATTGGTCGTTCAGCACAAAGTAAAGCTCTCCTACTCCCTCACCTTTAGTGGACTCCTTTGATTTTTGCCCAGTATTCCCCCAAAGTGCAGTTTCTGAAACATAATGCTCATTGTTGCATCTGGGCATATGTGTTTAAAAATCAATGAATATATATATACATATAATAATATAAATTATAAACAATATATTTTTATGTCACATATGCATTCCATCACATTTATAGAGTTGTTTTCATGCAAGAGCAAGAGGGGTGTGTGCATGTGTGTGCCTTAAACCCAATAATCTTTGTGTGTGTATGCACACACAAACACATGTGAAATCCAAGATTCTTGGGAATACAAACCAATTTCAATTTCCTTACTAGGAAGAAATGCTCTCGTGTATGTCCGAAATTAGATTTGACCTAAATGATAGCAAGTGTTGTTTCACTCATCTTATGTTGAGATGCTGGCAACACATTTTTAGAAAATTACATCATCCTATGATTGCCATTAAGTTGACAAACTGTCCCTTAGAATCTTAAAATAGCTATGTCATCTATTCAGAGGAGAGAACCTGCACACCCCACAGAACATATCACAACAATCAGTCTCACTTTTGTTTGTCTAAATAATGTATTAATAGCATGATTTTTGGAGAACAATCATGATTTTAAAAAGAGGAAAAAATTTCTTTTAAAATATTTTATATTGCTGGGTTAAGTTGTTTGGCAGAAAATAGATTTCTTTGCTTCATGATTAGATCATTATTTTTCTACTGCTTCACCAATGTGTTCACCATATTTTATCTCGGTTTCCACTGTGACTCATCTGTTCTGCTTATAGACTATATTGACAACAGATGAACATAAATGTATGTTTTATTCTCAAAATATGTCAGTGACATATAGTTACAATTGTTGATTCCCCTTTTAAAAAATACTATATACTTTACTGTCGATTTCAAGACTGTTCGCTTATGAATCATTATTAATGTGAGCATTCTAGATGAGAGAGAAAAATAACATTAAACTGTTGGTAGTTTCAAATTATGAAAAGCCACAGGTAGGTGCCCCATCTGCCTAGACAAATAGTTGTGTACGTGTTGAGTCTGTGTCTTTGACTGAGCTAGATTCATAAGGAGTCAAGGCCCACGGACAGCATGTGGGCTATCCAGGTGGGCTTGGAATTGACGCCACATCTTCAGGGCTTCAGCTTGCTGGTTTAGCTTTGTCAACGGGTCCCATGGCTTGACCGAAAGCATGGGAACTTGCCTAACTTATACCCAGATTTTGGCTCCTGATCCTGAGCTTAATAATCGTGAAACCAGTAGACTGTGCTTTGCAGAATGAGAACTGGACATCAGAAACGTTCAATCTTTTTGTTCCCCCTCACATTCCAGCCTGATACCAAAGCCAGAGCTAAGGCTGTGTTTGTGAAGGAGCTTCCAGAAGTGAGAGGATAAACCCTCTGCTTCAGAATGGAAGATTTGGTGTCAGAAAAATGTGGAGCAGGCCATTGTGTTTGACAGAAAAAAAGTAGGCATTGAACAATTGGAACCAAATGGAAGCCGAGAGGGAGTAGATGCCAGGACTATTAAAAAAATGGGTATAAAGAAGAAAGCCAGGCAGGAGCATAGGACACTGAAGTGAGATTGGTTTGAGGATTTGTATTTTAGCCAGAAGAAAAAAAAAATTAAACCATGCTTTCCTGAGCTTTGAAGTTGCCAACCTCCAAATTCACAGTTTTCGTCTTTTTAGTTAACCATGAGAGTCTGTTTCAGATCTTGGAAACCCAGGGCCTCTATTAGTTGGTGAGTGTGGTCCCTCTCCATATCTCTTCAGGAAATGACCGCATCATGGGGTTTGGGTGACAGCCTTTACTCATTCAAAATCCCACACATAATAGCAGGGTTCCTGGAGATATGGAGGGCTACACATGCTGAAAATCTGACAAACTAAATGTTAGATGATTGGTCTCCACTGAGGGCCAACCCATAAAGCTGTTTCTCCCTTACATAATCATCAAAGTGTTCTTAACAATTCAAAACGAAAGGCTTAGAAAATGGACAGCAATTCAAAAAGAGATTGTTGCTAATTGGTAACAGAGCCTTATATACATTTACATGACAACTTGGAAAACCTTGAACTCCCCCAACTTTCAGCTGCAAATGTTGCCCTTCTATGAAAGCAATGGGTGCTCTGTCTTAGGGAGAAAGTGATGGCTAAGGTGGGGTACGTGTTGCTCATTTCACTCAGCCACTAATTCGGTCCTGCAGGGAACGACAGGTCACTCCCCGCCAACCCCTGGGGCAGGGCTTCTCCCTTACAGCTGTTCAGGAACAGATATGGACATGGTGCCCATGATTAATAGGATACACAGAATTGAGGAGACTGAATACTTAGTTCAAAAGAATGGTAATAAAATGTTCCCTCATGCACTATATTTGAAAATGTATGAATAGTGCATTTGGAAAGCAAGCTGTCAAGTTGGTATAATATTCTTTAAAGTTCTCTTTCTGTTATGGAAAATTCAGCCCAATGGGAGCTATGGGACAGCTCTAACCTAGGAGGCCACCCCACCAGGATGGTGAATCCATGTTACTCCCACAGAGCAACTGACACAGAGAGGCACAGGGGCTGGCCATGCGAGGGTGGCCTCTGTGCTCTGCTGCCAGAGATAAGGAAAACCAGATGCAATTATAAGTAGAATTATAGCCCAAACCAGGATTACATGAATAACTCAGTCAACATGAGGTTTTGTTTGATTCAATTTTCTAGATGATTTCATCAATGATGAACCTAACTTTGTTAGTAGAGATCTAAAAGGAGAGTTAGCTTAAACATATTCAGTGAGGAAAGGCCAGCCCTTCCTTTTGGGTAGTAGGCATATCTCCAGCTATCGGCTTCTTTGGCTAGACAGTGCTATTCACAATGTTTTTGACAAAGCAGAAAAAATGACTAAGAGGCTTTGTTTAGAAATCTAAAAGAAAATGAACAAGGTGGAGAAGGAGTCATACTGAATACTCACCTTAGATGTTTTACCCAAATGGTATACCGCTGAATCAGTTGATAATCGGGCTCTGTCTCTTTAACTGCAATATCATTTTATTTATATTTCTCTTTATATAATTCTTTGCATGAACAGTGAGATTTGTGCCAGTGGCTGAGTTGTCTTCAAAAGTAAAAGTTGGATGGTTCCTTCCACCCTAAACTGATATTTTTGGCCTCCTTGTAATGCACAACCTCTGAAAATGCATATCAGAGGTCCAAAAGCTGGACTGAATGACCTATCCACACTTAACTATTTCCTAAAAGTGAAATTATTGGATAACTGATTTAATTAGGAAATCCTATCAGAAGTTTTTCTTGGTTCAATTTTAGTCTTAACTTGGGCTTGAGCTTGGGAAGTTAAAAATATAAGTAAGAGGATTTGCTACTTGGGCAAGAATGTACACTTAGATAATACCAACTCCTAGGTTTTTAAAAAAATCTTGATATCTTACTTCTATCAATCAGAACATGAAAAGTTTCCTTTTTAGTCAAAAACCTCTTAGCAAATACAAATTATAATATATCATTAAAAATAACCCTTGTTTTGAGCATAAAATCTGAGAAGTTTTCTATATGTTGTAAAAGTCCAGATAAAAATAGAAAATCTTGACCTCTAGATCAACAATTTTAGTTTTCATTTTTACTTCTGTAGTTGATATAGAAAAAGTCATGGTAAGACATTTAAAAAGCAAATTATGCACTAGTGTCAAACATGTTAACGAGACCTGTTAAAGCTGCCTGACTCAAACGGAACAGCCATGGTAGACTCAGCATAAACACAAGTAGCTCATAATGTTTTGTGGCTTTGTAGTTTGCAAAGAATTTTAAGAGGGGATTATCTTAAAATAATCTGGTGTCATTTAAACTTTGCAAAAACTGTGATGAGGAAACTGAAACTTAAAGAGTTTGAATGAAATTTTTGGTGAAAACGTTCATATTTTAGCTTGATATTTTTCATTTAGTGACCTTTTAGTTAGTTGACATTTCAAGTCTCCCCCTCCACCTTTCCTATCCCGACCAAGTGTAAAGATTTAACAACTCTTTCAAATAAAAATAGAAATGAAACAGAAGCATGAATCAGTAAGGGGGACTGAAAACAAGAAATAGTTAGATGGTGGACCCAGAAATAGAATGAGGTATCGCTTCTGAGTTATGGGTACTGAATGGACCTCATTCAAGGAAGGCATCTGAAACCAGGCTTAAAAGTGGAAACCAGGGTTTGGAATGGGGCTCCACTGCCCTTGAAAATGCCTGGGAAAAGCTGCCACCCCCTCCCATCCCTTGAAGCCATATTCCTAACAGCCTCTCAGCCTTGGTTGAGCTACCAGATGGCCGGATCTTGGGTCTGTCTCCTCTCTCTAGTTACCAGGTGATGAAGTCACCAGACTGCGCTGGAAAGTTGGATGGTCACATACTCTGAAGACTAAAATTCCAGAATGTATGAGGAAAACAAATGCTAAGAAAAGTGCTCCCTTAAATCAATAATTCAAAGATGAGTTGGGTCCTGACTACATGAAATAACAATATAATCTGGGAAAGACTGCTTTAGAAGTATAGCAAAATGTTGCCCTCATTGCAAAGTAGTGATGTAATAAAAGTTCAATCATATAAACTGGAAAGTTGCATTATTATAAAAGTAATGAAATGTATTTTGGTTATTTTAGAGCTTCTGTGGGGAAAATTTTTAAAAATGTTTTTATTCTTATGCTTTTATTTATTGCATATGTTAGTAAGCTAAAAAAAAAACTCAGACCACTATTACAAATTTTGTATCATATACTAAATTGAGAAAATCCCAAATGATCATAAAGTGATCACTTCCAAATACACCCTCCCACCCAGACTCCCTCTACCAGGAGTGTGTAAAGTAAGACTTTCATTCAACCTTCAGATGAGAATAGCCAGAGGATAGAGATCAATCACAAGTTACATTATAACTGCATTAAAGTATTTAATGCCCCCTAAAATAGAGTTTACTTTAGAATCTTCAAGAAGGAAAGGAAGAATTAGTGGCTGAATAAAAAATAATAAAGCAAGAACATACGGATTTTTTTTAAATGAAGCAGTTGATAATTATGGAAATGAAAATGATATTCCCTGAGACTAAAGAATAAACTTAGGAGTTTAGGAGGACTGATGTGTTAGGGAAACTTTCAGGCTGTGAAAGAAAAAGTGGGTATTTGTTTCCATTGGGAAACCAAGGTGTTGGTTAATTTCTCTGCACTTTGGTGAAACTCCAGCACTGCACCCTGCCATGCATCATGCTTCCTACCCTGGCTGAGCTGAGCCAGACGCTCCCAAAGGGGTCCTGTGCTTCCCTTCTTGAGCATCAGTCCATTTCTCATCACCGAGGGCATGTCATACCTTAGGCTTGCGCAATCAGCATGTGAGTGCATGACGAGCACACCAGCACACTCCAAGAAGCAGAGATGAGTCTGATTTAAAAAACACTTGCAAAATGTCCTTGTAAGAGGAACTAGACAGAAATCTTTCTTAAAGATTTTTAACTTATGGCTGCGTCTAAGTGGCAGTTAAAGTGCACAGAAAGGGGGAGAAAGAAAAATATGGGAGGCTCTTAAAGGCTTAGAAAGGTTAGTATTTTTTTAGCTAATTCCCTACTTTTCCTCACCTATTATTGCCTCCTACTTTCTGCTTTCTCTGTCTCTCACAGGCACACACTCACAAACACAGCCCTGCAGCCTGTGCTGGATGTTCTGTCTCATTTCTATGACACTGTCAGTGATCCTGGGGAGTCAGTGGTTGAACTGAAGAGAACTACAGGAAACTATAAATTCCTCTTTCAAAAACTGGCATTAAACATTTGTAGGATGCCATCATGGATGCCTGTTCTTAAGTAATGTCAGGTGCAGATTCAGTTGCCCCAGACCAAGCATAGTGAAGTGTTGGAGGGCTTATTATCTTGGTAATTTGTGAATCTAGCTTGATTGATGCACATGTCCCAACTCTCCACTTTACTTTGACTGTAGTGATCTGACTATAATCACATTCATATCAGAATTATGAATTTTCTGTTCATGATTTTACCAGCAAAGAGAAACACAGATTAAAGAATGGCATTTAATTATATTTTTCTTGGAGCCATTTCTGATAGTCAGTACTTTAGAATCCTCAAAACCTCACCATCCCTTTCATAGCAGTACATTTAAAGATTCAAACACCAACAGACATACTTTTTTGAGTGATCAGTGGCCTTTATGTTAGGGAGTTTTAATCTGCTTGCTATCTAATATGTAAATGATATTTTCTTATTTTTCTTTAGGGTATTGATTATTCCATATATTTGCAAGAAAAGGGCATGTTGTTTGATTTTTACAGAGAAATTAACTGTGTACTCTCCTTGATATGTATTCACTCAGAGTATTAATCAAGACTGAATTATTATTTAACCCTGCTGTAGCTAGTCAAGAAAATGAATTTCTAAATGTTTGGATATACAACTAAGTTTATGAATGGTAGAGTCTGTGTGACCTGAGGCAACTAACAGGACCTTTCTGAGCTTCCATTTTGTCTTTTACAAAAATGCGGATGATAATCACACCTGCCTTATAGGGTTTTCATGAAAATTAAGTTGCTTAAAAAGCAAGTAATTTTTAACATTGCATCTATTACAGAGCCAATGCTTATAACTGTTAACCATTATTATTGTTATTATCATTACTTATAAGAATCAAATGAGATAAATGCTTTGTAAACTGTAAGTGTGCCTTTCAACTCTTAGGAGATGTATTGGCTTTACTCTTAATTATCTCTCTGATTATCTGATGGAAAAGCCAACTTCTCTTAACATGGTAATTTTTTCAAAGCTGAGTATAAAGTTGAGAAAACTGATGTTGTTACACAGTAGATTAAAGGATTTGGGAATTGTCTTCCTCTCCTTGGTTCCGAAAATAAATCAGAAGCAGATAGAATTCAGTACGAAATTATTACTGAAATGAAATGAACTTAGAAGTATATTTTGGATGATTTATATATTCTCCCTAATTGTCATGCATGCCTCCAAAGCTCCTTATTTAACAAAGAGATAATGCAGAATACTTTTAGCCTTTGGTTTGTGTGAAAGCTCTGTGTCTGATTATTTGCCCATTACGGTCTGGTCCAGAGCAGAGTCAAGAAATCTCGACCAAGGGCCTTCAGCCTGTGGCAAATCGAGTAAGTGGGCCTCAAGTTTCCTTTCATGTAATCAGGACATTTTCACCCTGTCTATTCTGGATTTCAAGTTTGGAATGAGTGGAGCCTCATTTTGAGAAGTCTGGAGACATGTTATATATAATACTGAATTGTTACTGACAGTGATAATACTGAAGAAGCTGTTTTCGAGTTTTCCTTCCTCCTTAATTAATTTGGGAGACGGTAGGTTTTTCTTTTCCCAGGTAGCACACAGGAGCTAGTCTTTCTATGTCTGCCTGGGGCTTGCTCCACTGAGCTGTTCTCAGTGGGGTTCATTTCCAAAAGCCGCTCAGGTCATGTTGACTGGGCACTTCCACTCTCGCTGTCGCCGAGAGCCACTAGGACCTTTCTTGGAGAGCCTAACGTCTTTGGGTGCCTTTTTACAATGCCTGCGGCAGTTTGCATATTGATGTGGCCTCTCTGCTGGTATCCAGATGTCCCTGCAGGCCCCCAAGTCTTCCTTTCGCTCAGCTCCCTCCTGCTCTGGATTTCAGTTGGCTGAGTATCTGCTAAAGGACAGAGAGTCTCCTACTTTGTTTACTCTTTAAAGATGAGGCTTGAATGAGTGCATTTCATTTTAAAAACTCTATCATAAACATTTTATTATATAGGAAAGCCATATATGCCCTGAAGTCATAACTGCAGACTTCTGTTTACCTCCTGTTGGCTGGTGACATTGATCTCAGTATTTGACACCCTTTGAGGGCTAAGTTTGTTTGATTTTCCTTTGCTCTTCAAGCTAACTTGATTTTCCGACCTCTTTCCTGTCTGGCTAATGAAAAGGAATCACGTTTAGGAGCTGGAACTTCTGATGTGAGTACCTGTAGCAGGTTAGTTTGTGTGGCAGATATGATGCTTTTTAGTTCATTGTTTTCCCTAAAGCAAAGAAAGAAAATTTTACCTGTAACTTCTCTAAGTTCCAAAGAAAACCCTAAGTCCTTCCTGGTACTACTATAACATCATTTTTTCTTTTTTTGTCTTTTTGTAATTATCTTATCTCCTTTGGCGTGAGATCCTCTTTGACCCCGATCCTTTTGCAATCAAGAGAGCCACGCTTGCTGTGACATACTTGCATGACACACAGATGCTACTATAGATAGCATATCAGTATTTCCCATCACTGTTCAGCTTTATCAGGCAAAGCACGTCCTGCTGTCAGGCACAGTGAGTCACAGTCAGGCTGCTTCTGAAACTTGAAATATTTCACTATGTTTTCCTTCAACATATTTGACTCATCATCAGAGAAGATAATCAGACCTTTACTCCCATTTGGTATGGTTTAGACCACTGAGGACGATGGGTCCCTGCACCCTAGCTGTGTTACATCACTTATCAACTGGTCTATTTAATACAGATTAAATGCTGGTTTGGAAGAAAGTTTTGTAGCATTTAGTACTATAAAAGTTCTGTTTCTAATCCTGGATTAGTTGATGTTTCTCCTATAAAATACTTCTCTTTTCTGTATTCATTTTTCAAGGGTGAGTCAATATTTCCAAGTCCCTTTCATTCTTTAAAAATGTGGGCCCCCTCAAACTGCATGAACTGTCTCTCTTCAACCAAAATGTGAAGTGCCTGAACTGATCGTGGGACAAATAAATACCTGAAGCTCCCTTCTGGGCCCATGTGGGCTTTCTACAGCAGTAGTTCTCAAAGTGGGGGCCCTTCTCCCCCTTCCCATAGCAGCATGAGCATCACATGGCAAGTGTTAAAAACGCAGGTTAGCAGCTCCACCCTGCACCCCCACTTCCTAATTCAGAAAGCCTGAGGGGAGGGGGGCAGCAGGGTGCTTGGAAAAGCCCTCCAGGCAAAGCTGATGGCCCAGAAATTACCTTCTTTCTTCTCCCTCTGACGTTCTTGCTCTCATAGTCCTCCCCTTTCTCAGATTCCGCCCTTCAAGAGAAGCTGCTGCCAGGCATGAGTACCATGACTGGCGCCTTTGTCTCAGGCATTCCCTTGGTGCACCTTCCTTCCAGATGGACCCTGTAAGGTTCTGTCCCCTGTCCTGGTAGATGGATTGTATCAACCTCCCCAGTTCTCTGCACTTCTCTCCATCCAGGTCCTTTGGGGGTGCCTCCCATGCCGGCTCTGCGCTTGGTGTTTATGATTCGCTTTGGCCGATTAGACTGTCATAAACTTGACAGGCATACAGAAGTTTAGCAACCTCTGTTTCCCTTTTGTTCCTCTGCCTTCATCATGAAAGTGTGCCTGCCTGGCTAGCTGCTGGAGGTTAATGCTTCAAGGGGAAGACAGGAGTCTGTTTGTCTGGCTGACCTGCGGCCAACTGCGGACACATGAGTGGATCTCCAGCCAATACCAGAACTGTCTGGCCGATCCAAAGACTCCTTAGCAATAGAAAATAAATGCTTTTTTTTTTCCTGAGCCACTAAATTTGGGGTAGTTTGTTACTCAGCAATAACTAACGACTGCACCTGTGAAAGGAATTTAATGCCTCAGCTGAGAGGAGGAGGACGATACAAAGGCTGTCTTAGCCTCTCAAATCATTTCCATAGCAAGTGGGTGGAACTGACAGCAAGAGCAGGCAGAACCCAAGCATATAGATATTGAGGGAAAATGAAAATTTGTGGGCAGGTCACTAAGTGGCCAGCTTGAATTAGTTGCTTGCAGGAGAGTTTTCCATTTTAAACAGACTCTGAGTATAATTCTCCACTCTTTGTTCTTTTGGTTTTCAAACCTAAGGATTTCCTTTGTCCTTGTTGCCCTCACACCCTTCCATCTGCATTTCTTCTCTGCAGACATTCTGCAGACCTCACCAAGAGCCTGGCAGCGATACCCTAGGGTAGGGTAAGCAGGTCTTTCATCGAAAGGATGATTGCAAAAGTAATCTCTTCTTTAGTTGAAGCAAAGAAATGGATACTGTGGATTACACTCTTGTTTTTGAAAACTTGAAGAGGGAAATTCCCTGAGTGTTTTCACTAACTTAGAAATTCAGCTGAGAGTATTTTACTAGTCTGATAGCTTCCCTGCCTAGGCTTCACAGTTACGGAGCTTAATACCAGCTATTTGTCATATTTTGACTCAATGATTAGTGTTTATTTTTGATAGGATATTACATCTTTTCTAAAAATGTAATACTTATTTTACTTGAAAAGTTTCTATGGGGACATGACTTTTTAACAACTGGACTATTTAAACTCAGTCATCTGTGACCCCCTACTTTGAAGTAGACCTGGTATTTTAAGTCGTCCTCCCTAGAGGGCACCATATCCTCACTTCAGGACTTCATCTTTCCCATGCTGGCTGCCGGCCCCTAATACCATGTGAGGCTGAAGCCCTTTATACAGCATTGGAATCTTCTAGTAAATCTATTAGCAGTGGACATTTCATTTTAACACGATAAATGCACAACTTCCTGGATGTGTTTTGTTTCAACATTATAGCCAGTGCCACACAGTTTATGAAAGGAGGCAAGAATGTTACTTTGGCATGATAACGGTTGTTCAGTTGCAGTCCTGGTCTGTGTCACACAGTGACCTGTGGAATATTGTGGGCAGACAGCTGATGGAGTATTGGATAGAATGCTAAGGATGGATTGGATGGGCCTGTACTCTCGTATTGTGTATGTCGCTTAAAGAAGGTACTAACCCCAATGGCACTTCGTTTTCCTCCTCTGTAAGATAGGAGAGCTGGTCTGCATTCCTTTCCTGGTCCCACTAACAGTGATGTGATCTTTGCTATATAACAACAGTTCTTTTCAGTTTGGAGAGGAAGTGATACTACAGCTCCTAATTGCTAATTCTAAGGAAATTTAGGTAGTTACCCAGGGACATTCTGGTCAGCCTGCAGAAAACATCTTAAATTTTGAGGAAAAAAGTAACAGCTGATTATTGAAAACCAACAAGGTTAATACATGTGTTTTTACGTATCTTCTTAAAACATGAAGATTTTCATAAAATCAGCATGAATTATTGACTTAATACTGGCTCAGAGGAACAAATGTCAGCTATCCAAGATCTATCACCATGTATAACAAAGAGTCTTCACTCAAGAGATAGTTGGAATGGCAAGAGAGCTGATTCCATTTTTGGTACATCTTTTATGCCTACAATTTTTTATTGTATGGAGTCAGAATCGATCTCTGTGAACTTCTCTACCCTTGATTATACTCAAGACTGTTTTCAGGTCATTTCACCCATAGCTTTAAATAACATTGAATCACACTATGGAAATATATTTTCTTTTACATTCTCTTTCAATATTCCTGATTACACCAACGATGAAGTCTCAGTTTAGTGATAGTTTGTCCTTACCACCTGCCCAGTATTTGTTGTTCTGCCCCTTCTTAGAGAGGAGTTGGGCTTAAACTTTGGTAGGCAATAGTACTGAGCTAGAATTGAATGGCAATATTTATTTAATTTTGTCCTTATGTTTTAAAACTCCTTTTTGTCATTCTGTTTTGGGCAACTGATACTCTATTCTGTTTATTGACAAGATATAGTGATTTAATGTAAAATGAAATTTTGTCGGAAAAATAAGTTGTTGATTCAAAAGATTTTGTTAAATGTATACTAGCAGGTAATATGAGGATTTGGCAAAAGTCAAGGTCGTGGTACATGAACTAATGTGCCATCCACACTGCTCTAATAGAGGTCCAATTAGAATTGCCAAAATTTTATACATTTTAAAAGATTTTTCTTCCCTCCACTGAATTCATTGATTATTGAAGTTGTGTCCTTGTGTTCCTGAGAGCTTGGCTGGCAGCCTGTGGAGAATCGAATGCTGTTTGCCATTCTTCAGTGGCAGCCTGTTCTCTTTGGAGCATAAAATCACTATTTTGACTACTAAAGACTTGTAAGTTCTTTGTGGCATCTGTACGTTGCTGATGTAAGGTAATACAAATTCTATCTCACGACTAAAAAGGTTCTTTCTAAAGAGAAGTGAGGTCCCCTTTTTGAATTCACTGCCAGATTGACTTTCATATATCTAATGACCTCTTTTCTAAAATTAGTTTCATGAAGGGCTTGATTGATTTCAGGCTCTTTATAGATTTTAATTTGATGTTCATTCTCCATTGTATTACTGCCCAGCTTAAGTAAAGATGATCATCCATATGATTAGAGAAATAAAACAAGGCCAGGACTGCTCCTTTGGGGACCAAGTATAGAAGTACCTTTCCCTGACTTGGGAAGCTGGGCCACACGTTTGACTCAGTTGCTGATGGACAGACCCTAATGGCTCTTTTAATGCAAACAATTTATTCTGGAGTCAGGAAGCTGCTGGAAGGGCTCTGAAACTCTGCATCAGTGCACTGTGGGCATTCTTGTTTTTTTCCTTAGGAAAATGAATGCTCTCTAGACTGTTAAGCCAGCCTGTGGCTTTATGCTCAGAGTACAGGTTCTTAAGTCAGAAAGATGAATTCAAACCTGGCTATACTGTATATTAATACTAGCTGTGTGCTTTGTGGCCCTGAAGAGTTATTTAACCTTTCTGAGCTTCAGGTTTCTCAACTTTAAAATAGGGGTGTGTTAGATTTCCACAGCTACCGTAACAAATTGCTGCAAACTGGGTATATTACAACAGCAGAAATATATTCTTTCACAGGCCAGAAGTCTTAAATCAAGTATCCAGCAGGTGTGCACTCTCTCTGGGGATTTTATAGGCGAGTCCTTCCTTGACCCTTCCGGTTTCTGGTGGCCGCAGGCACTCCTGGGCTTGTGGCTGGGTCACTCCAATCTCTGATCCGTCTTTGCTTTGCCACCTCCTCTTCTTTCTGTGTCTCCCCCTTCTGTCTTTCATAAAGACACTTGTCATTGGCTTTAGGACCCACCCAGATATTCCAAAATAATCTCATTTTAAAATCCTTGACTTACATGTGCTAAGACCCTTTTCCCAAATAAGGTCACATTCACCAGTTCCAGACATGAAGATGTGGACATATATTTTTGAGGGCCACCTTTCAACCCACTATAAGGGATAATCCTATGCTTACGTCACAGATTAAATGAGAAATTGCTGAGCACACAGGACATGCTCAAGAAATATTAGTCATTCAAGTAATGACTCTATAGCATCTTACTACTCCGATAGACAGTGCTGCATTGGGGGGTGAGGACTTGATAATATGGGTGAATGTTGAAACCACAATGTTGTTCATATGAAACCTTCATAAGATTTATATCAATGATACTGTAATAAAAAAAGAAATATTAGTCATTATCATTTATGTTGATTTTGTCATTATAATATTTACATTTCGTAGACCGAACTGAACTTAACAGTGAGCTCTGTGATAATTATATCTGGGAGAAGACAGGAGACTCCAGTTGCCTTTGAGCATTTCATGTGAGAAAATGTGGCTTCTTTCCCCCAAGTGGTTTAGGAATCAATGACCTTATATTATCGGAATGTATGCACATTGGAAAATTTTAAAGAGACGATATTTCTTGGAGTTTTAGTGGACAAGGCCATTAGGGATCAAGGATGCTAATGAAATACCAGCAACTCCACTCCATAAAATTTAGAACAAAGACTATTATTAGATAAAAGCTCTCATTTGAAACTTCAATAAGTGAAGAGTATTTCTGTGCTTGGGCTGTGCAATTTTGCATAAAAGGTTCACTTGATTAACATGAAGTCAGCAAAACTAGGAAAGCTGAGTTTCGGGATTGTGGGTCTTTTCTCTGATTCTGATAGAGAAAGTTGCACTGTCAGGATTAATTCTGCTCTGAAGATGCATCTTCTGGAGGAATGATAAGGCAAAGGCCTTCCTGCCACCATCAGGAACCTCAGACTCTCTTTGAGGAGGGGTACCCCAGACTCTTAACTCAAAACTATAACCTCCTGCAATTCCTTCCTATTCGTACATAGACAGGGAGGGCATTTGTCACTCAAAATTTTCCCTGGTCATCCATCGGTCCTCACCTGTCCACCCAGGGCAAGCCACACTGATATTGTTCATAGCAATTCTTCAGCGTGGACTGAGCATCTAACAATATTCCAGGCCCGTTCTGGGTAATGAGATGACATTTACTGGTTTCTTTCCTTCTACATCTGTGAAGGTATTTGTCTGTCTGCCGGAGCCTATGACCAATGCCTTGAGGCATGGCCTGGCTATTGTCATACTTTGATAAGTGGTTACTAAAATACTTTCTGTACCTCAGTATACACATCAGCTAAAGAGAGTTGAAGAGCTGACCAAATATCAACCACTAAGACCAAAAAGATAAATGGAAGAAGTTTTCTTTCATGCCTGTCTATAAAGTAAGAAGAAGCAGCTTTACTTCTTCATAAACTCACTGAGGAAGCGGTGTGGTGGTCGTGTGCTGTTAGGGCAGTCACTGTTCAGTGCCTGCCTTTATTCACCATGCCACTTAGGAACCTAGAAAAATGATGCCATGAACACATGATACGGAGGATGACAGTTTGGGCCTTTCCTAAATAGGGCTATACAGCAAAAAGGAGGAACATTTGCTTTCTGAGGCCTCTTCTCACAGTGGACGTCGGGGGAGACACTTCTATTGAGAGATTTCAGCATTAAGCAGGTAAGTGGCATCTGCCTGCAAAAGTGGGATGCCTGCCTGAGGTTTCATGTGTGAAACTTTTCCTCGCTTTACTTCCCAAGTGTCATTTATTCATCCTTCATGAGGCAGCTCAAATATCTTAGCCTCTAAGAAACCCTATCTAACCCCCCCTGGCCAAATCTAACTGCTCCTCTCTATATTTTCATAGTATTTTGAATAAAACTCTGTTATAAGAACTCTGTTGTACACTGCTGCATGCCATGGTAGACTCCACCTGTGGTTTACCGGAGTCTCCAGCACCTGCTGCTGGCTCCTATATACATAGGTATATATGTTGTTGGTAAACACACATACCTTGAAAGATTGTTAAGACTACTACTATTCCTTCTGCGATTACTAAATAGCCAGTAATTTTAGCCAGTAGCTAACAACTTCACAGTACTGATAAGATATCACTGCCATAAGGAGCCTTGGTGGTTCTCCGTTGACATAAGACAGCACTAAACCATTTGGATAGGGTAACTGTTTCAATACCAATTTAACACCCCAATTTGTAGCCATTCATTCTCTTTCTAGTAATAGCTAGAGCACTGTTTTGCACAGCCTGTTTCTGAAGGAAAGACACAGACGCCGTGGCTGGCTCCTGGACTCCCCCTTCTCAGTCCCTGCATCCTGTCCTCCTGTTAGCAAACACACTCTCAAGCTACTGTGAGTGTGTTGACACTCTCTTGGCCTCCTAACAAGACTGGCGCTACCATTGTCCACGAGGGACAGACAGGAAGTGCTCAAAGCAATACATTTAAAAAGTCGACTGGGTTGCTCAAAAAAAAAGTTTTGTTTTAAAAAGTGGGCTGGAGGAGGTGAAAGGGGGCATGTCGCTGATCAATGGGGATAAAGTTTCAGTTTTCTAAGATGAATAAGTTCTAGACACCCACGGTACAACATTGTTCAGCATGGATAATGATTGTGTACTATGTACCTAAAAATCTTTTAAAAGGGTAGAGTTCACGTAAAGCATTTTTACTACAATAAAGAAAAAAGAGAGAGAGGGGAGAAAAGGTGGGTTGTTATTTCCTCGGTTAAATCACTCACCTTTTGTCTTCCACCCATGGGAAGCACAATTCCATTAATGACTGTAGAAACAGAATACTTACCTCGACACTAGGTGTTCTTCAAAGGGTGTGATTTTTACCTCGTGTTTTTAGAAACCAGCCACTCAAACCAGTAGAAACTTCAGTGGAACAAGATGATGTATGACATGTAAAGCTAGGAATTGTGTGTGTTTGTGACTTTTGTGATCTCTGCTTTTTTTTATAAATGATAGGACATAACCTCTGTGGCCTCAGATGACTCACCATGAATCTGTTCCTTGGGGCTAGCTTTATTTTTGCATACAAGGTGTATGAAATAAAGAAGTCGTGTTCTCATATGCTTTGATAAACTGTAATTTTCTAATTGGAGGCCACTTAGCAATTTAAGCGACTGCTTCAGTGCCTTGTGGTATTAATCATGACTCAGGTTGAAGTGTGATCAGAGGGAGCAGCTTACATCACACATAATAAAGCCTCTGATCCATCCCTGAGCTTTTCTACCCGCTTGGCATGCAATAAAATAACCTCTGATATTTACTGTTGCACACAGTCAAGTTGAGGCTCTCAGGTTTGGGACCTGGGCTTCGTTTTTCTTATCTGAAATTATGGGCATTAAACCAGACGTTACTCATTTTAGGCTAAGTATGCCACAACAAAAAACATCATTAAGGTGTTTATCGATCATGTTTTCTATAGAGGGAATCATATTTTATTTGAGATGACACCAGAATGTAAGCTCCAAGGGGCGAGGGCTCTTGTCTCCATGTTCATTGCTCTATCCTCAGAGCTTGGGGCAGTGCCTGGCACAGGCTAGCCTTCAGTCAGTTTTCATTAAATGGAGAAATACTCAATAAATGAAGAAAACTTCCTTTCCTTTTCTCCTTTCCTTCCTTCCTTCCTTCCTTCCTTCCTTCCTTCCTTCCTTCCTTCCTTCCTTCCTTCCCTCCTTCCCTCCTTCCTTCCTTTTATGTTTATTGGGAAGGAAAAGAGGGAGGCAGGAAGGAAAGTTAACATATTAAACCCTCATCAAGATGAACCTTCTCCCCGGATAACAGTGCCAGAGCAATCCTACGAAATTTCATTCTATGAATGATTCAAGAGCCGCAATTTTGTAAAAGAAAAAAGAGCATTGAAGGACTCCAGCCATCTTTTCCCCATATAAAAATCACGTGGCAGGGCTGCTGGGCGACGCTTTGATGGAGGAGTTCAGACAAGTGAGTGCCAGCATGGGGTCTCTGGGTTAATGCATGGGAGACAAGGAAGGAAAGAAACAGGATCTTTAGATGATTCTTTCCAGTTGTTTGCCTGTGAGGGCAGCCGAGGCAGTGGGATAATGCCAGGAAGTGTGGGGTTGAAGGAGTTTTATATTTGCTTGTTTCGCATGTGGGAGAAGCTTTTATGCTGCTGGCGATCAGGAAGCCAGTAGTGGACACAGCGTGATGGGTGAAGCAAGATGCTGGAATGGAGGAAAATGTAGAGAGCATCCGGAAAGGGGGGCTTCCTTTGCTCTCTGACAGTGAGGAGAATGGAGGGAGGATGTGAGTAAATATTTTAAAAACAAAAATAATACAAGTAACACCAAGGTGCCGAGCCAAGAAAAACCAGATGCTTCTGAATCATTTCAGTAACTTTGCTACTTACTCATTCATTGTTATTCATCTGCTCCTTCGGACTCATAGACAAGCAGCCGTAGAGGCAAAATGTTAAGAAAATAGGTGGAAAACTTATCATTGGCATAAGTCTAATTGGAAATTGGAAATAGGTTGCTATTTTTCAACTCATCTTTGTCCAGCACTTGGAGTACCAGGAGATTGAAAGTGATAAGAACTGTAACGGGGTGGGGGTGGGGGTGCTACGAGGAACTGAGATATGGTAACGTGTTCACGAGTCCCTGGGAGATCTGAGGGCTTTTGGATTCTACACTGGGGACAGGAGAAAGCTGGCTGACACGTGTCTGACACCATGCTGTCCATACCCTGCTCGCCCACTTCCTGCTCGCTCTTCTGGGGTCCCCTTTGCATCCTTCACTCTCTTTGGCCACCGGTCTTCCTCTGAGACTCTGTCTTCAGATCTGAAATCCTCTCTATGGTTGGGGTGGCTTGGGACCACACTACACGTGGTAATGGCTCTATTTCCGTATTCTGTTCCAGTCCTTCTTGGCTTGCTGGTAGCTCTGGACTAAAGTTCTTGGACTAACCGCCTATGGCACCCGTCGCTGGTTTTGCACATATTCCCAGCACAGGCTGCTTTCTGAGCCCTACACTCAGCAGCTGGACTTGGTGCACATGGATGGTAATGAAGAAGAAAGCATCAAAGATTACCCCAGCGTCTGAGGAAAAATGTCTAATGTCTTAAAAACAACAGGGCAGTTGCAAGGCAGAGCTGGTTCAGAAACAAGCTGGTTCAGAAAGGCAGTGTTGAATTGGGCAGGGAGCAGAATATCTAGATGAAAATGTAGACATAGGCCTTTGGGGTTGGAGTAGACTTGAAGCTAGGAGGTGAAGATTTTAGGGATCCCAGGTATAGAGCAAACCAAGCTCTTGGGAGGCCACATGAACAGTGAGCTGCAACTTTCCTTTCCTTCCTTCGTCTGGCCCTAATCTGAAGTCAGCCTGGCTAATGAAGCTCTAGGTCTAGTTCCTAGCCCTCACTCCTGCTTCTCTCTGACTTAACCTGCGGCTGCCTGCTGCACCATATTTCTACAGGAAAATCACTTCAATACCTCCCCCGATGTCTGGGGCCTGCATGCCCTCCCACCTTGAAATTTAATCTCTCTGCAAGTCAGCCAACCTCCATGCAGAGCCAAGTTCTAAAGCTGCCCAGCACTTCAGACCGTTGTGTGGTTCCAATTGGACCCCTTGACTCTTAAGCCCCCGCTCATGTTGCTAACATTTATTGACACTATTACACTAAATATCTGGCTAAGTGATTTTACATGGGTTGCCTTATTTGATTTTCACAGCAACTATTCAAGTTAGAAATTATCACCAAGGTGGCCTTGCATCCAGTTTTGCCTGTACATAACCTCTATTTATGCCTGTTGTCTTAGCGTAATTATTGATGGCACCCTCTTTCACTTTCAGAGGGTCTGGGTTTGGATGGTCAGTTAATATGGTCACCCTAACAGTTCCTACACTTGCTTTTTTCAGTTTATAGATGAGACACAGAGAAGTTAAGTGCCTTATCCATCATCACAGAGCAGATAGATGGCTGAGGTGAGACTTGGGCACACGTATCGAAGCCCACAGTGCCAGCATGTAAACCGCTGTGTTTGAATTCATGTTTATTAGTCGCCTTGAAGTTCTGATGGATGCCCTGCCTCTTAGGATTCATTTCTGCTACTAATTTAGTTCTCATATTTTCTGTCACATTAGGTAGCTTATCACCTTTCACCCTTTCCTCTTCACCTAGTGGCCATCAGACCCCATGGTGCCTGATTGGAGACATCAGACATAGGGTGAGCTCTGACCACGGGGCCGTAAGGGAGAGGAGAGAGGCGAGGTGTGTGCTTGAGTGGGTGGGGAACTTAAGAACAATTTATTCTTAGGAACAGAAGATGGAAGCACTTTGGTACAAAAGACCTGAGTGAGATTTTTTATTGAAGGAGAAATAGTTAGGCCAAGTAATGGCCTAGCCATTTATTTTGGATAACTTACCAGATTCAAATTATCCCACAATCAATTCCAATGAAGCAAAGTGTATCGATTATGTAACTGGCCAAAATGCCTAAGTACAGCTATGCCACGGACAAGAGTTGACCTAATATAAACAGACTTGGTTTTTGCAAAAATTGAATTTTGAAAATCAATAGTGTCCTTTTCATGCTAAAGCAAGTTTATGGCCAAGAGTGTGAGCAATACATATTTTAAAACCTTCAAGCTGATGCAACCCCCTTTTCTCAAAAACGAAAACAAAAAAAAACTCAAAAAAGTTAAAAATGCAGTAATGGCCACTTCCACATCCTGAAAACAGTTAATTTACTGAGATTCACACAGTTAACTGTGCTCTCATCAGCAATGCAACAATGCTCAAGTCTTCTCAAAACTAAAAGTAGCATGCTGACGGTCCCCCCGATGGCACACCATCTTGTTCAGAGTTTGTTTAAAGTGTGTGGATTAGCCCTTCAATGGAAATAGGTAGCAAGCAGTCTGAACCCATGGCTGTACATCAAATGGTGTTACCTTGTAGCATTGCTCCAAAATAGCTGTTGACACAGCGCATGTGTATTTGTACATGTGCTAGCTCACTGAATTCTCACCACAGTCCTCTGAAGTGGGTACGAGAGCGGAGAGAAGTTAAGTGACTTGCTGAAAATTATCAAGCTAGTAAGAGACAGACTTGACTTTTAAAACCCGGCTGAATTTTTGCAGTCCTCCTTAAAAAGCACATACACTGCCTCTCCAGTTTTTGTCATCATTAGCTGCTACAAAGGGGAACATAATATAAATTGATAGGCTATTCTTTTAAACATAAATTGTATATATTAAATGAATTACAAAGGGCTCTGAAATGCCAGTATCTTTATTCACAGATGTATAGTGATAGACTGTTCTTTAAAAGCCAAAGTATGTTCATAGGAAATCCGTTTTCTTCAACCATCTGTGGGGTGGGGATTAGACCTTAATATTAAGATTGCATGAGGATGTATGGCATTCCTGTTAAGGAACATACTAGAATCATATCCTGATTACATGTATCTCTCTAAAGACCCAAGGACACATGCAGCTGAATTTGGGAAATTGCGTGCGTGGCCAGGTGTAAGGGCTTTTCAAAGTAGAAGCAACATCAGTCATCTCAGCCCCAGGTAATCAGCAGCGCTAAGGAAAATCACCATTCAGCCTGCCTCTTTGCCCTCTTGCCGCTTGGCCACCTGAACTGGGCTGCTTCCTGCTCTCTGCTGCAGTAAAGACTGGGAAGGCGGCCACAGGCTCAGTGGGAAATTGGTAGCATGTCCCTCAGAGCAGGGTGGGCTTCTATGTCCTTGTTGGGTGGGGTCAGAGTGGGTGAAGGGAGGGAGGCGACTACTCTAGAGTGAAAATTCATTTCCCTTTTGTTATGAAATGTGAGTCTTCCTCCTGTTCCTTCTGCTCTGGGATGGAAAACAGGAGACAATACTTTGCCTAAAGGGTTAACATGAACATCCTACATTCTCTCTTGCATTCTTGTGTTCTCAAATGCTGGGAACCCAGAGATTTCTCCTTCCAAAGGAGGGTCACTGGTTTTCCACGACTGCTAATGCCACCCAGCAGTGAAGGGCATAACAGACTCGCTTGGTGTGTGGCTGTCAACTATGGAAGTTCCTGAGTTGAATTCATAAACTATAGAGCTTCTCTATTTTGGGGTCCTTAGCATGTCCCAGCACTGTGTTAAGTGCTTCATTTGTATCTCATTTACTCATCATCATGTAAGGTAGAACATTATCGCACAGTCACTGAAGTGTAAATAAAACTTGAGAGGTCATTTGCTCAGAGTCACAAACTCAGGTGTGTTTCACAGCCAAATGATCATACCTCCAAAAACAGACCAGCTCAGTCTTATTGTCATATCCCATCGACCTGCTCTGGCTCTGCCGGGCATTGCTGTACACATACTGGAGCTCAGTGGGGTGATGGTTCTGGCTATTGGCTGTGTCAGGGCAGGGAGGAGATAGGATAAAGTCCTACTGGCTTCCGACTTAACAATGACTTACTCTTCAAGAAAAGGGACTGGGTTTGGTCAGATCTCCTTCCACCATCTCAATTCCAAGATTTTCCTCTTTCCCTGACTCTTCAGAGTGGTTCGTGTCTTTTTCATCACTGCTTGCGATGTTCACTATAGCTGATTAAAGACATCAGGAGGGGGACACCAGCAACAACTGTTCCTCCACCCGAAAAGCCAGTCCTCAGTTATCAGTCCTGTCTCTGAATCTTGTGATTAGATAACGCTATTAGACCCTACACCTAGAAGGAACTGAGATCATCAGTGCTAACTTGAATTCTGTGGACAAGCAAACTTAGATCCAGAGAAAGAGGTGACAGGATTTGTCCAAAGTCCTATTAGCCTCAGAGCTCAAGCCCCATCCGCTGCCTTTCCCACCTGTCTTGCTAATGAGTTTCAGCTCCAGGCAAGTTCCCTATAGATTCACTGTGACCAGAGAAATTTACACCAAGGGGTTCTTGGGGTGAAAAGGTTATACCCAACTTTATTTCCAGGTGGCAGGTCAGTCACTAAAATCCCGTTCACTCAGAGCGAGTCTGTGTTATCACTAATGCTTCGGATGCAGCAAGCCGGTCTCTGCCTCTGGGCCCCTCTGCACAGCCGTCCCGCACAGCCGTCCTCCGGGCCCCTCTGCACAGCCGTCCCGCACAGCCGTCCTCCGGGCCCCTCTGCACAGCCGTCCCGCACAGCCGTCCTCCGGGCCCCTCTGCACAGCCGTCCCGCACAGCCGTCCTCCGGGCCCCTCTGCACAGCCGCCCCGCACAGCCGTCCTCCGGGCCCCTCTGCACAGCCGCCCCGCACAGCCGTCCTCCGGGCCCCTCTGCACAGCCGTCCCGCACAGCCGTCCTCCGGGCCCCTCTGCACAGCCGTCCCGCACAGCCGTCCTCCGGGCCCCTCTGCACAGCCTTCCCGCACAGCCGTCCTCCGGGCCTCTCTGCACAGCCGTCCCGCACAGCCGTCCTCCGGGCCTCTCTGCACAGCCGTCCCGCACAGCCGTCCTCCGGGCCTCTCTGCACAGCCGTCCCGCACAGCCGTCCTCCGGGCCTCTCTGCACAGCCGTCCC
>JAVSCE010018808.1:0-281298 GCA_032199065.1 Smutsia gigantea
AACATTCTCTTCCATTCAGCAACACTCCTTTTCACTACATAGCATTCCATTCCATTCCATAACATTGGATTTCATTGAAACACATTTTTCCCGTTCTGTTACAAAACATTCCATTCCATTCATTAAAACTTTTTCCTGTTAATTAACCTTCCACTTCATAGCATAACATTCCATTCGATTACACAACCTTCCTTTCCAATTCATTCTATTTCATTCTGTTGCATAGATTCCATTCCAATCCACAAAATTCCATTCCATTCCTTAACCTCCATTCTTTTCTCCAACATTCTATTCCATTCAACAACATTCCACTGCATTCCACAGCATTCAATTCCATTCCTTTGCCCAACATTCTATTCCTTTCTACAACATTCCATTCCTTCCACAGCTCTCTGTTCCATTCCTTTGCCCAACATCTATTCTTTCTACAACATTCCATTCCTTCCACAGCACTCCATTCCATTCCACAACATTCCGTTCCATTCCATAACATTCGATTCCATGTGAACATATAATTCCCATTATTACCTAACATTACATTCCATTCTTCAAAATTCGGTTCTATTAATCAATATTCCACTTCATACCATAAAATTCCATTCCATTTAAAACATTCTATTTCATTCTATTGCATAACATTCCATTCCAATCCACAAAATTCCGTTCAATTCCTTCACACTAAATTAATTCCCCCAACTTTCTATTGCTTTTCACAACATTCCAGTGCATTCCACAGCATTCCATTCCTGTCCATAACATTCCATTCAATTTCACAGCATTCCTTTGCATTTCATAACTTTCCTTTACATTGAAACACATTATTCCCGTACTTTTACCTAACACTCCATTTCATTCTTTAGTATTCGGTTCTGCTAATCAACATTCCCCTTCATACCATAATATTCAGTTCCATTTCCCAGCATCCCATTCCTTTTCAAACCTTCTATTTCATTCTATTGCATAGCATTCCATTCCAATCCACAAAATTCTATTCTCTTCCTTTACCTTCCGTGTCTTTCCACAACATTCTCTTCCTTTACACTGCTCTCCATTGCATTCCACTTCCCTCCATTCCATTTCTTAACATTCCGTTCATTTCCACAGCATTCCATTCCATTCCACAACATTCGATTCCATTCCAACAGATTATTCCCATTCTGTTACAAAACATTCATCACCATTGATTATAATTCTGTTCTATTAATCAACATTCTCATTCACAGCATAACATTCCATTCGATTACACAACTTTCCTTTCAAATTCATTCTATTTCATTCTGTTTCATAAGATTCCTTTCCAATCCACAAAATTCTATACCCTTCCTTAACCTTCCATTCCTTTCCCCAACGTTCTATTCCTTTCCACAACATTCCATTGCATTCCACAACATTCCATTCCATTCCATAACATTCCATTCAATCCACAACATTCAATCCATTCGGGAACATTTCAGTCCATTCAAACACATTATTCCCATTCTGTCAAATAACATTTTATTCCATTCATTAAAATTTAGTATGACTAATGAACATTCCATGTCATAGCATAACATTCCATTCGATTTCACAACATTAATTTCCTATTCATTCTATTTCATTGTGTTGCATAAGATTCCAAACCAATCCAAAAATTTCCATTCCATTCCTTAAAATTCCATTCCTTTCCCCAACATACTATTCTTTCCAACTTAATCCATTGCATACCACACCATTCGATTCCATTCTTTCCCCAACATTCTATTCCTTTCCACTACTTTCCATTGCATTCCACATCATTCCATTCCATTACATAATATTCCACAACATTCCATTACATTCCATAACATTTGATTCCATTCCCACATTCCCCTTCTGTAACCTAACATAACATTCCATTCATTAAAATTCATTTATATTAAACAAAATTCCACTTCATACCATAACATTCATTCCATTACACAGCATTCCATTCCATTTAAAACATTCTATTTCATGCTGTTGCATAACTTTCCATTCCAGTCCACAAAATTACATATCATTCTTTAACCTTCTTTTCCTTTCCCCAACCTTCTATTCCTTTCCACAACACTCCTTTGCATTCCACCGCATTCCTTTCCACGCCATAACATTCCATTCAGTTCCACAACATTCCATTCCATTACATTCCATTTGGTTCATTTCCAACACATTATTCCTGTTCTGTTACATAACATTCCATTCCCTTCAATAACATTCTGTTCTATTATTCAACATTTCTCGTCATACCATAACATTCCATTCCATTACACAACATTCTATTCCGTTTAAAACACTCATGTTTGTTCTACTGCATACGATGCCATTGCAATCCACAAAACTCCATTAAACTCCTTAACCGTCCATTTTTTTCCCCAATGCTCTATTCCTTTCTACTACATTCCATTGCATTCCACAGCATTCCACTCCATTCCTTAACATTTCATTCAGTTCCACAATATTTCATTCAGTTCCATAACATTCGATTCTTTTCCAGCACATTATTCCTGTTCTACTACATAACATTCCATTGATTCAGTAAAATATGGTTCTATTAATTAACATTCCAATTCATACCATAACATCCTATTCGATTACACAGATCACCATTCCATTTCAAACATTCCATTTTGTTCTATCGCATAGGATTCTATTCCAATCCACAAAATTCCATTCTCTTACTTGACTTTCCATGCTTTTCCCCAACGTTCTATTCCTTTCCACTACTTTCCATTGCATTCCACATCATTCCAATCCATTTCATAACATTCCACTCAATTCCACAGCATTCCATTCCATTCAATAACATTCAATTATATTCCAACACATTATTCACATTCTGTTACGAATCTTTCAATACCGTTCATTAAAATTCAGTTCAACTAATCAACATTCCCATTCATAGCATAACATTCCATTCGATTACACAACATTCCTTTCCAATTCATTCTATTTCATTGTTTCATAAGATTCCATTCCAATCCACAAACTATTGCATAGGATCCCATTTCAGTACACAAAATTCCTTTCCTTTCTTTTCCACAACGTTCTATTCCTTTACACAACATGCCATTGCATTCCACAGCATTATATTTTATTCCTTAACATTCCATTCAATTCTAGAACATTAAATTCCATTTCATAACATTTGATAGCATTCAACACATTATTCCCATTGTTACCTAACATTCCATTCCATTCCTTGAAAATTGGTTCTATCAATCAACATTCCACTTTGTACCATAATATTCCATTTGATTACACAACATCCCATTCAATTGCAAACATTGTATCTCATACCATTGTATAAGATTCCATTGCAATCCACATAATTCCATTACATTCCTTAACGTCCATTCCTTTCCCAACGTTTTATACATTTCCACAACATTCCATTGCTTTCCACAGCATTCCATTTCATTCCAAACCCTTCATTCAATTCCACAACATTCAATTCCATTCCATAACTTTTGTCCCCATTCAAACATATTATTCCGGTTCTGTACCCTATCATTCCATTCCATTCATTAAAATTCTGTTCTATTAATCAACATTCCACTTTGTACCATAACATTCCATTTGATTACACAACATTATTTTCCAATTCATTTTATTTCATTCTGTTTCATAAGATTCCATTCCCATCCATAAAATTCCGTTCTATTCCTTAACCTTCCATTGTTTCCCAACATTCAATTCCTTTCCACAACATTCCATTGCATTCCACAGCATTTCATTTCATTCCTTATTGTTCCATTCAGTTACACAACATTCAATTCCATTCAATAACATTTGATTCCATTCAAACATTATTCCCTTTGTTACCTAACTTTCCATTCCATTCTTTGAAAATCGGCTCTATTAATCAACATTCCCCATCTTAAAATAACATTCCATTCGATTACACAACATTCCTTTCCTATTCATTCTATTTCATTCTACTTCATAAGATTCCAGTCCAATCCACAAAATTCCATACCATTCCTTAAACTTCCATTACATTCCCGAAGTTCTTTTCCTTTACACAATATTCCATTGCATTCCACAGCATTCCATTCCATTCCGTAATATTCCATTCAATTCCACAACATTCCATTCCATGCCATTACATTCAACTCCAATCCAACACATCATTCCCGTTCAGTTGCATAACATTCCATTACAATCACTAAAATTGGGTCTATTAATCAACATTACACTTCATAGCATAACATTCCATTCGATTACACAACATTCTTTTCCAATTCATTCTATTTCATTCTTCTTCATAAGATTCCATTCCATTCCACAAAATTCTCTAACGTTCCTTAACCTTCTATTACTCTCCTTAACGTTCTGTACCTTTCCACAACATTCCATTGCATTCCACAGCATTCATTTTCATTCCATAACATTCCTTTCAATTCCACAGCATTCCTTTCCATTCCGTAGCATTTAATTCCTTTCAAACACATTATTCCCTTTCTGTAAATTAACAACCCAATTTATTCATTAAAATTCTGCTCTATTAATGAACATTCCTCTTTATACCATAACATTCCATTAGATTATACAACATTCCTTTCCAATTCTTTCTATTGGATTCTTTTTCATAAGATGCCATTTCAATCCACAAAATTCCATTCCATTCCTTAAACTTCCATTGCTTTCACTAAGTTTGTATTCCCTTCTGCAACATTCCACTGCATTCCACAGCATTCCATTCTTTTCCGTAACATTCCATTCCATTCCTTTCCATTCCTTTCGATTCCATTCCAACACATTATTCCAATTCTTTTACAAAACATTCCATACCACAGTTCAAAATTCGGGTCTATTAATCAACATTGCACTCCACACTTTAATTTCCATTCAATTATACAACATTCCAACCCATTTCAAACATTCTATTTCATTTCATTCCAATCCTCAAAATTCCATTCCATTCCTTTAACTTCCAATCCTTTCAAAACTTTCTATTCCTTTCCACAACACTCCATTCCATTCCACAGCATTCCATTCCTTTCCAAAAATAGCATTCCATTGCATAATATTTGACTCCATTTGAACACGTTATTCTGATTAATACCTAACATTGCTTTCCATTCTTCAAAATTCGCTTCTATTCAACATTCCACCTCACACCATAACATTTCATTCCATTAAACAACATTCAAATTCATACTATTGCATGACATTGTATGCAAATCCACAAAATTGCATTCCATTCCTTCACACTCCATTCATTTCCACAACTTTCTATTGCTTTCCACAACATTCCATTTCATTCTACAGCATTGCATTCTATTCCATAACATTCCATTCAATTCCACACAACTTATTCCATTCCTAAACATTCCACAGCATTCCATTCTATTCCATAACTTACCACTACATTCCAAAACATTCCATTTCTTTCCGTTCCATTCGATTCCATTCCAACACATTATTCCCATTCTTTTACAAAACATTCCATAACATTCTTCAAATCTCGGGTCTATTAATCAACATTGCACTTCACACCATAAAATTCCATTCGACTATACAACATTCCAGTCCATTTCAAATATTCTATGTCATTCCAAACCACAAAATTCCATTCGATTCCTTTAACTTCCATTCTTTCCTAACACAATTCTTATTCAAAACATTCCATACCAATCCACAGCGTTCCTTTCCATTCCACAATATAGCTCTCAATTCCATAACATTCTACTTTATTTGAACACATTATTCCGATTAATACCTAACACTCCATTCCATTCTTCAAAATTCGGTTCTATTAATCAACATTCCACTTCATTCCATAACCTTCCTTACCATTCATCAACATTCCATTCCATTGAAATCATTCTATTTCATTCCAATGCCTAAGACTCCATTCCATACAACAAAATTCCATTACATTCCTTAACATTTCATTCCTTTCCACAACATTCTACACTTTTCTGCCACATTCCATTGAATTCCACTGCATTCCATTCCATTCCATGACTTACCATTGCATTACAAAACATTCCATACCATTCCATTACATTCGATTCCATTCCAACACATCATTCCCGTTCGTTGCATAACATTCCATTACATTCATTAAAATTTGGTCCTATTATTCAAAATTACACTTGATGGCATAACATTCTATTCAACTACACAACATTCTTTTTCAATTCACTATGTTTCCTTCTGTTTCATAAGATTCCATTCCTATCCACAAAGTTCCATTCCATTCCGTAACCTAACATTGCTTTCCCTAACATTCTGTTCCTTTCGACAAACTTCCTTTGCATTCCACAGCATTCCATTCCTTTCTGTAACATTCCATTTAATTCCACAACATTCCATTCCAAAACATTCCATTCCTTTCCATTCCATTCGATTCCATTTCAACACATTATTCCCATTCCATTTAATTCCCAAATCACTCCATACCAATCACTAGAATTCAGTATATTAATCAACATTTCCCTTCATACCATAACATTGCATTCGATTATAAAACATTCTCGTTTCATATATTCTATTTCATTACATTCCATTAGATTCCATTGCAATTTACAAGATTCTGTTCCATTCTTTTTACGTCCATTCTTTTCCCAACATTCTATTCCTTTACACTACAGTCCATTGCATTCCACAGCATCCATTCCATTCCATAACATTCCTTTCAATTCCACAACATTGCACTCCATTCCATAACATTCCATTGCATTCGAACACATAATTCCCTTTCTGTTACAAAACAATCCATTCCATTTATTAAAATTGGATACTGTTAATGTACTTTCAACTTCATACCATAACATTTTATTCAATTACACCACATTCCGTTCCATTTCAAACATTCTATTTCATTATGTTGCATATGTTTCCATTCCAATCCACAAAATTCCATTCCTTTCCTTAACCTTCCTTTCCTTTCTCCGACGTTCTACTCCTTCCCACAACATTCCATTGCATTCCTCCAAATTCCATTCCATTCTAGAACATTCCATTCAATTCCCCAACATTCCATTCCATTCCATAAAATTCGACTCATTTCCACAACCTTATTCCCATTCTATTACATAACATTCCTTACATTAATTAACATTCAGTTGTATTACTCTGCGTTCCACGTAATCCCATAACATTCCATTCGATTACACCACATTCCATTCCATTTCAAACGCTCTATTTCATTCTATTGAAGAAGACTCCATTCCAAACCCCAAAAACCCATTTATTCCTTAACATTCCATTCATTTCCCCAACATTCCATTCCATTCCAATGCATTCCATTCATTTCCACAATATTCAATTCCATTCGTTAATGTTCTATTCCATTCCAACACATTATTCCTGTACTATTACATACCTCTCCAATGATTCAGTAAAATTCGGTTCTATTAACATTCCAATTCATATAATAATATTCCATTCGATTACGCAGAACACCATTCCATTTCAACCCTTCTATTTCTTTCTATTGCATAGGATTCCATTACAATCCACAAAATTCCATTGCATTCCTTAACATTCCATTCCTTTCCCCAACGTTCTATTCCTTTCCACTACTTTCCATTGCATTCCACATCATTCCAATACATTTCGTAACATTCCATTCAATTCCGCAGCATTCCATTCCATTCCATAACTTTCGATTCCATTCCAACACATTATTCCCATTCTGTTCCGAATCATTCAATACCACTCATTAAAATTCGGCTCTATTAATCAAAATTCCCCTTAAAATAACATTTCATTCGATTACACAACATTCCTTTCCAATTCATTCTATTTCATTCTGTTTCATAAGATTCCATTCCAAACCACAAAATTCCATTTCATTCCTTAATATTACATTCATTTCCCCATAATTCTATTCCTTTCCCCAGCATTCGTTTCCATTTCAAAGCATTCCATTCAATTCCACTAGATTCAGTTCCATTCCTTAACAATCAATTACATTCCAACACGTTATTCCTGTACTATTACATACCTCTCCATTGATTCAGTAAAATTCGATTCTAATAACATTCCAGTTCATATCATAATATTACATTCGATTTCACAGAACACCATTCGATTTCAACCACTCTATTTCGTTCTATTGCATAGGATTCCATTCCAATTCACAAAATTCCATTCCATTCCTTAACCTCCCATTCCTTTCCCCAATGTTCTATTCCTTTCCACAACATGCCATGGCATTCCACAGCATTCCATTCCATTCCTTAACGTTGCATGCAATTCACAACATTCAATTCCATTGCATAGCATTGTTTTCATTCAAACACATTACCATTCTGTTACCTAACATTCCATTCCCTTCTTTGAAATTTGGTTCTGTTAATCAACATTCCACTTCATAACATTACATTCCATTTGATTACAGAACATCCCATTCAATTGCACACATTGTATCTCCTTCCATTGCATAATTTTCCATTCTAATCCACAAAATTCCTTTCCATTCCTTCAAACTCCATTCCTTCCACAACATTCTATTGCTTTCCAGAACATTCCATTGCATTCCACAACATTCCATTCTTTTCCACAACATTCCATTCCATTCCATAACATTCAATTCCATGACAACACATTACACTCGTACTCTTACCTAACATTCTATTCCATTCATGAAAATTCTTTTCTGTTAATCAACATTCTATTTCATACCGTTACATTACAATCGATCACACAACATTCCTTTCCATTTCAAACTTTCTATTTCATTCTATTACATAGGATTCCATTCAAACCACAAAATTCCATTTCATTCCTTAACCTTTCGTTACATTCGGCAACAATCTATTCCATTCTGAAACATTCCATTGCATTCCACTGCATTCCATTCCATTGTACTGCCTTGCATAACATTCGATTCCATTCCAACACATTTTTCCCATTCTGTTGTATAACATTCCATTCCATTCATTAAAATTTTTTCCATTAATCAACATTGCACTTCATAGTATAAAATTCCATTCAATTACACAACATTAATTTCCAATTCATTCTAATTCATTCTGTTTCTTAAGTTTCCATTTCAATCCACAAAATACCAATCCTTTCCGTAACCTTCCATTGCTATCACTAACATTCTATTCCAGTCTGCAACATCCATTGCATTGCACAGCATTCCATTCCATTCCGTAACATTCCATTCCATTCCGTAACATTCCATTCGATTTCACTCCAACACATTATTTCCATTCATTTACAAAACATTACAATCCATTTTTCAAAATTCGGTTCTAGTAATCAGCATTGCACTTCACACCATTACTTTCCATTCGATTATAAAACATTCCAGCCCATTTCAAACATTCTATTTCATTCCATTCCAATCCTCAAAATTCCAATCCATTCTTTAACTTCCAATCCTTTCCCAACATTCTATTCCTTTCCACCATATTCCATTCCATTCCAAAGCATTCCATTCCATTCCACAACATAGCATTCCATTCCATACATTTGACTCCATTTGAACTCGTTACTCCGATTATTACCTAACATTGCATACCATTTCCAAATTCTCTTCTATTCAACATTCCACCTCACACCATAACATTCCATTTAATTAAACAACATTCTAATTCATACTAATGCATGACATTCCATGCAAATTCACAAAATTCCATTCCATTCATTCACACTCCATTCATTTCCACAACTTTCTATTGCTTTCCACAACATTATATTCCATTCCACAGCATAGCATTCCATTGCATAACATTCCATTCAATTCCACACATCTTATTCCATTCCTAAACATTCCATTACATTCCACAGCATTCTTTTCGTTCTGTAACATTTCCGTTAATTCCACAACATTCCATTCCATTCCAAAACATTCCATTCCTTTCCATTCCTTTCGATTCCATTTCAACACTTTATTCCCATTATTTTACAATACATTCCATACCATTCATTAAAATTCGGTACTATTAATCAACATTGCCTTCATAGCATACCATTGCATTTGATTGTAAATATTCTCCATTTCATATATTCTATTTCATTTCATTCCATAGATTCCATTGCAATTCACAAGATTCTACTTCATTTCTATTACGTCCATTCCTTTCCCAACATTCTATTCCTTTACACTGCAATCCATTGTATTCCACCGCATCCATTCCATTCCGTAGCATTCCATTCAATTCCACAACATTGCTCTCCATTCCATAACATTCCATTGCATTCGAACACATTATTCCCTTTCTGTTACATAACATTCCATTCCATTCATCAAATTCGATTCTTTAATGTACTTTCAAAATCGTACCATAACATTCTATTTGATAACACCGCATTCTGTTCTACTTCAAACATTCTATTTCATTATGTTGCATAAGTTTCCATTCCAATCCACAAAATTCCATTCGTTCTTTAACCTTCATTTCCTTTCTCCAACATTCTACTCCTTCCCACAACATTCCAGGGTATTCCACCAAATTCCATTCTATTCCAGACCATTCCATTCTATTCCACAACTTTACATTCCATTTCATAGCATTCGATTCATTTCCAAAACCTTATTCCCATTCTGTTACATAACATTCCATACATTAAATAAAATTCAGTTCTATTACTCTGCGTTCCACGTCAACCCATAACATTCCATTTGATTACACCACATTCCATTCCATTTCAAATACCCTATTTCATCCTACTGAATAAGATTTCATTCCAAACGACAAAATTCCAATTCATTCCTTAACATTAGACTCATTTCCCCAACATTATATTCCTTTCCCCCACACTCCATTGCATTCCAAAGCATTCCATTCAATTCCACAATATTGAATTCCATTCCTTAACATTCATTTACATTCCAACACATTATTCCTGTACTATTACATACCTCTCCATGATTCAGTAAAATTTTGTTGTATTAACTTTCCAATTAATATCATAATATTCCATTCGATTACACAGAACACCATTCCCTTTCAACAATTCTATTTCATTTTATTGCTTGGGATTCAATCCCAACTGACACAATTCCATTCCATTCCTTAACCGCCCATTCCTTTCCCCAACGCTCTATTCCATTCCACAACATGCCATCGCATTCCACAGCATTCCATTCCATTCCGTAACGTTGCATGCAATTCCGCCACATTCAATTCCATTGCATAACATTGTTTCCATTCAAACACATTACCTCCATTATGTTACCTAACATTCCATTCCATTCTTTGAAATTCGGTTCTGTTAATCAACATTCCACTTCATACCATTACATTCCATTTGATTACAGAACATCCCATTCTATTGCACACATTTATCTCCTTCCATTGCATAATTTTCCATTCCAATCCACAAAATTCCTTTCCATTTGTTCACCCTCTATTCCTTCCCCAACTTTCTATTGCCCTCCAAAACATTTCATTCCATTCCACAGCATTCAATTCAAGTCCACAATATTCCATTTCATTCCTTAACATTCGATTGCATTCCACACATTATACCCGTTCTATTACATAACATTCCATTGATTCAGTAAAATTTGGTTCTAATAATGAACTTTCCATTTCATATCAAAACATTCCATTCGATTACACAGAACACTATTCCATTTCAGACATTTTATTTCCTTATATTGCTTTGGATTCCATTTCAGTCCACAAAATTCCATCTCTTCCTTAACCTTCCATTCCTTTCCCCAACGTTCTATTCCTTTCTGCTTCTTTCCATTGCATTCCGCATCATTCCAATCCATTTCGCATCATTCCATTCAATTTCGCAGCATTCCATTCCATTCCAACACATTATTCCCATTCTGTTCCGAATCATTCAATACAATCATTAATATTCGGCTCTATTAATCAACATTCCCCTTCATAAAATAACATTCCATTTGATTACACATTACTTTCCAATTCATTCTACTACATAAGATTCTATTTCAATCCACAAAACACCATACCATTCCTTAATCTTCAGTTACATTCTCCAAGTTCTCCTCCTTTACACTATATTCCATTGCACTCCACAGCATTCCATTCCATTCTGCAACATTCCATTCAATTCCACAACATTCCATTCCATGCCATTACATTCAATTCCATTCCAACACATCATTCCCGATCTGTTGCATAACATTCCATTACAATCATTAAAATTGGGTCTATTAATCAACATTACACTTCATAGCATAACATTCCATTCGATTACACAACATTCCTTTCAAATTTATTCTATTTCATAAGATTCCATTCCAATTCAAAAAATTCCACAACAATTCCTTAACCTTCCATTCCTCTCCTTAACGTTCTATTCCTATCCACAACATTCCATTGCATTCCACAGCATTCCATTCCATTCTGTAACATTCCATTCAATTCCACAGCACTCCTTTCCATTCCGTAACATTTGTTTCCTTTCAAACACTTTATTCCCATTCTGTAAAATATAATCCCATTCCATTCATTAAAATTCTGTTCTATTAATCAACATTACTCTTTATACCATAAGATTTCATTCGATTACACAACATTCCTTTCCAATTCATTCTATATCATTCTGTTTCATAAGATTCCATTTCACTCCACAAAATTCCATTCCATTCCTTAACCTTCCATTGCCTTCACTAACATTCTATTCCCTTCCGCAACATTCCATTGCATTCCACAGCATTCCAATCCATAACGTAACATTCCATTCCATTCCTTTCCATTCCATTCGATTCCACTCCAACACATTATTTCCATTCTTTTACAAAATATTCCATACCACTCTTCAAAATTCGGTTCTATTAATCAACATTGCACTTCACAACATTACTTTCCTTTCGATTATACAACATTCCAGCCCATTTCAAACATTCTATTTCATTCCATTTCAATCCTCAAAATTACATTCCATTCCATTAACTTAAAATCCTTTCCCAACATTCTATTCCTTTCCACAACAATCCATTCCATTTCACAGCATTCCATTCCATTCCACAACATAGCATTCCATTCCGTAATATTTGACTCCATTTGAACACTTTATTCCAATTACGTAACATTGCATTTCATTCATCTAATTTCGTTTCTATTCAACATTCCACCTCACAACATAACATCCCAATTTGTTAAAAAACATTCAAATTCACAATATTGCATGACATTCCATGCAAATCCACAAAATTCCATTCCATTCCTTCAAACTCCATTCATTTCCACAACTTTCTATGGCTTGCCACAACATTCCATTTCATTCCACAGCATTGCATTCCATTCCATAACTTTCCATGCAATTCCACACACCTTATTCCATTCCTAAGCATTCCATCGCATTCCACAGCATTCCATTCCATTCAGTAACTTACCATTACATTCCAAAACATTCCATTCCTTTCCGTTCCATTCGAATCCATTCCAAAACATTATTCCCATTCTTTTACAAAACATTCCATAACATTCTTCAAAATTCGGTTCTATTAGTCAACATTGCACTTCATACCATAACATTCCACTCGATTATACAACATTCCAGTCCACTTCAAACATTCTATCGCATTCCAATCCACAAAATTCCACTTCATTCCCTTAAATTCCATTCCATTCCCAACACTCTGTTCTTTTACAAAACATTACATTCCAATCCACAGCATTCCTTTCCATTCCACAAGACAGCACTCCATTCCTTAACTTTCCACTCCATTCGAACACCTTATTCCGATTATTATAGAACATTCCATTCCATTCTTCAAAATTCGGTTCTAATAATCAGCATTCCACTTCATACCATAACATTCCTTACCATTCATCAACATTCCATTCCATTGAAAACATTCTATTTCATTCCATTGCCTAAGATTCCATTCCATACCAAAAAATTCCATTCCATTCCTTAACATTTCATTCCTTTCCCCAACATTCTACACCTTTCTGCCACATTCCATTGCCTTCCACTGCATTCCATTCCATTCCATGGCTTTCCATTGCATTCCAAAACATTCCATACCGTTCCATTACATTCGAATCCCTTCCAACACATCATTCAAGTTCTGTTGCATAACATTCCATTCCATTCATTAAAATTTGGTCCTATTATTCAACATTACACTTGATAGCATAATATTCCATTTGACTACACAACATTCCTTTTCAATTCATTATATTTCCTTTTCTTTCATAAGATTCCATTCCTATCCACAAAATTCCATTACCTTCCTTAACTTAACATTTCTTTCCCTAACATTCTATTCCTTTCCGCAACATTCCATTGCATTCCACAGCATTCCATTCCATTCTGTAACATTCCATTTAATTCCACAATCTTCCATTCCATTACAAAACATTCCATTCCTTTCCATTCCATTCGATTCCATTTCAACACATTATTCCCATTCTTTTACAAAACATTTCATACCATTCATTAAAATTCAGTATATTAATCAACATTGGACTTCATACCATAACATTGCATTTGATTATTAAACGTTCTCAATTTCACATATTCTATTTCATTCCATTCCATAAGATTCCATTGCAATTCACATGATTCTATTGCATTCCTTTTACGTCCATTCCTTTCCTAACATTCTTTTCCTTTACACTACAATCCATTGCATTCCACAGCAACCTTTCCATTCCATAACATTCCTTATGTTCCACATCATTGCACTCCATTCCATAACATTCCATTGCATTCGAACACATAATTCCCTTTCTGTTACATAACATTCCATTCGATTCATTAAAATTCGATTATGTTAATCTACTTTCAACTTCCTACCGTAACATTCTATTCAATTACACCGCATTCCATTCCATTTCAAACATTCTATTTCATTATGTTGCATAAGTTTCCATTCCAATCCAACAAATTCCATTCCTTTCCTTAACCTTCCTTTCCTTTCTCCAACATTCTACTCCTCCCCACATTCCATTGCATTCCACCAAATCCCATTCCATTCCAGAACATTCCATTCAATTCCACAACGTTCCATTCCATTCCATAATATGCGATTCATTTCCAAAACCTTATTCACATTCTGTTACATAACATTCCATACATTAATTAAAATTCAATTCTATTAATCTGCATTCCACGGCATCCCATAACATTCCATTCGATTACATCACATTCTATCCCATTTCATATGCTCTATTTCATTCTATTGAATAAGTTTCCATGCCAAACCACAAAATTCCATTTCATTCCTTAACATTTCATTCATTTCCCCAACATTCTTTTCCTTCCCCAACATTCCATTCCATTCCAAAACATTCCTTTCAATTCCACAATTTTTAATTACCTTCCTTAACATTCAATACCATTCCAACACATTATTCCTGTACTATTACATACCTCTCCATTGATTCAGTAGAATTCCGTTCTATTAACATCCAATTCATATCATAATATTCCATTCGATTACACAGAACACCATTCCATTTTAATCATTCTATTTCCTTCTATTGCATAGGATTCCATTCCAATCCACAAAATTCCATTTCATTCCTTTACCTCCCAATCCTTTCCCGAAAGTTCTATTCCTTTCCACAACATGCCCTGGTATTCCACAGCATTCCATTCCACTCCTTAACATTGCATGCAATTCCACAACATTCAATTACATTGCATAACATTGTTTCCATTCAAACACATAATTCCCATTCTGTTACCTAACATTCCATTCCATTCTTTGAAATTCGGTTCTGTTAATCAACATTCCACTTCATACCATTACATTCCATTTGATTACAAAACATTCCATTCATTGCACACATTGTATCTCCTTCCATTCCATAATTTTCCATTCCAATCCACAAAATTCCTTTCTATTCCTTCAACCTCCATTCCTTCCCCAACTTTCTATTGCTTTCCACAACATTCCATTGCATTCCACAGCATTCCATTCCTTTCCATAACATTCCATTCAATTCCACAACATTCCATTCCATTCCATAACATTCAATTCCATGCCAACACATTATTCTCGTTCTCTTACTTAACATTCCATTCCATTCATTAAAATGCTTTTTGTTAATCAACATTGCCCTTCATCCCATATCATTCCATTCCATTATACAACATTCCACTCCATTTCAATCATTCTATTTCTTTCCATTGCATAAGATTCCATTTCAATCGAAAAAATTCCATTCCATTCCTTAACCTTCCATTGCTTTGACTAACATTATAATCCTTTCCGCAACATTCCATTGCATTTCACAGCATTTCATTCCATTCTGTAATATTCCATTCTATTCAACAACATTCCATTCCATTCCATAATATTCCATTGCTTTCCATTCCATTCCAATCCCCTCCAAACATTTATTCCCATTCATTTACAAAACATCCCTACCGTTCTTCAAAATTCGGTTTTATTTATCAACATTGCACTTCATACCAAAACATTCCATTCCATTATACAACATTCCAGTCCATTTCAAACAATCTTTTTCTTTCCATTCCATAAGATTCCATTTAAATCCACAAAATACCATTGCATTGCTTTAACTTCCAATACTTTCCCAAAACTCTATTCTTTCCACATTTCATTCCATTCCACAGCATTCCATTCAAGTCCACAATATTCAATTCCATTCCTTAACATTCGATTCCATTCCACACATTATACCTGTTCTATTACATAACATTCCATTGATTCAGTAAAATTTGGTTCTATTTATTAACTTTCCATTTCATATCATAACATTCCATTCGATTACACACAGCACTGTTCCATTTCAGGTATTTTGTTTCATTCCATTGCTTCGGATTCTATTCCAATCCATGATATTCCATTCTCTTCCTTAACCTTAAATTCCTTTCCACAACGTTCTATTCCTTTCCACTACTTTCCATTGCATTCCACATCATTCCAATCCATTTTGTAACATTCCATTCAATTCCGCAGCATTCCATTCCATTCCATAACATTCGATTCCATTCCAAAATATTCGATTCCATTCCAACACATAATTCCCATTCTGTTCCGAATCATTCAATACCATTCATTAAAATTCGGCTGTATTAATCAACGTTCAACTTCTTAAAACAACATCCCATTAGATTACATAACATTCCTTTCCAATTCATTCTATTTCATTCTGTTTCATAAGATTCCATTCCAATCCGCAATACTCAATACCGTTCCTTAACCTTCCATTACATTCCCCAAGTTCTATTCCTTTACACAATATTCCATTACATTCCACAGCATTCATTTCCATTCCGTAATATTCCATTAAATTCCATAACATTCCATTCCATGCCATTACATTCAATTCCATTCCAACACATCATTCCCGTTCATTTGCATAACATTCCTTTACATTCATTAAAATTGGGTCCATTAATCAACATTACACTTCATGGCATAACATTCCATTCAATTACACAACATCCTTTCCAATTCATTCTATTTCATTCTGCTTCATAAGATTCCATTCCAATCCACAAAATTCCATAACATTCCTTAACCTTCCATTTCTCTCCTTAACGTTCTAATCGTTTCCACAACATTCCATTGCATTCCACAGCATTCCAATCCATTCTGTAACATTCCATTCAATTCCACAGCATTCCTTTCCATTCCGGAACATTTGATTCCTTTCAAACACATTATTCCCTTCTGTAATTTAACATCCCATTCCATTCATTAAAATTCTGTTCTATTAATCAACATTCCTCTTTATACCATAACATTCCATACGATTACACAACATTCCTTTCCAATTCATTCTATTTCATTCTGTTTCATAAGATTCCATTTCAATCCACAAAATTCCATTCCATTCTTTAAACTAACATTGCTTTCCCTAACATTCTACACCTTTCTGCCACATTTCATTGCCTTCCACTGCATTCCACCCCATTCCATGTCTTCCATTGCATTCCAAAACATTCCATAACATTCCATTACTTTCGATTCCATTCCAACACATCATTTATATTCGGTTGCAAAGCATTGCCTCCATTCATTAAAATTTCATCCTATTATTCAACATTACACTTGAGAGCATAAAATTCCATTAGACTACACAACATTCCTTTCCAATTCACTATATTTTCTTCTGTTTCATAAGATTCCTATCCTATCCACAAAATTACATTCCATTCCTTAACCTTACATTGCTTTCCTAACATTCTGTTCCTTTCCACAACATTCCATTTCATTCCACAGCATTCCATTCTGTTCTGTAACATTCCATTTAATTCCACAACATTCCATTCCGTTCCAAAACATTACATTTATTTCCATTCCATTCGATACATTTCCAGCACATTATCCCCATTCTTTTACAAATCATTCCATAACATTCTTCAAAATTCGGTTCTATTAATCAACATTGCACTCCATACCGTATCATTCCATTCAATTACACAATATTCCAGTCCAATTCAAAAATTGTATTTCATTCCATTCCATGAGATTCCATTCCAATCCACAAAATTCCATTCCGTTCCATTAACTACCATTCCTTTCCAAACACTCTATTCCTTTTCACAACTTTCTATTACATTTCACAGCATTCCATTCCATTCCAAAATATAGCATTCCATTCCATAAGGTTTGTCTCCATTTAAACACGTTATTCTGATTGTTAGCTAACATTCCATTGTATTCTTCAGAATTTGGTTCTCTTAGTCAACATTGCCCTTCATCGCATAAAATTCCATTACATTATACAACATTCAACTCAATTTCAAACATTCTATTTCTTTCCATTGCATAAGATTCCATTTAAACCACAAAATTCCATTCCATTCCTTAACCTTCCTTTGCTTTCACTAACATTCTATTCCTTTCTGCAACATTCCATTGCATTCCACAGCATTGCATTCTATTCCATAACATTCCATTCACTTCAACAACATTCCATTCCCTCCAAAATATTCCATTCCTTTCCATTCCATTCCATTCCCATCCAACCCTTTATTCCCATTCTTTACAAAACATTCCATACCATTCTTCAAAATTCGGTTCTATTTATCAACATTCCTCTTCATACCATAACATTCCATTCCATTATACAATATTCCAGTCCATTTCAAACAATCTATTTCTTTCCATTCCATAAGATTCCATTTAAATCCACAAAATTCTTCCATAAACTTCCATTCATTTCCCAAACATTCTATTCCTTTCCACTACTTTCCATTGCATTCCACATCATTAAAATCCATTTCGTAACATTCCATTCAATTCCACAGCATTCCATTCCATTCCATGACATTCGATTCAATTCCAACACATTATTCCCATTCTGTTCCGAATCATTCAATACAATTCATTAAAATTCGGCTCTATTAATCAACATTCCCCTTCTTAAAATAACATTCCATTCGATTACACAACATTCCTTTCCAATTCATTCTATTTCATTCTGCTTCATAAGATTCCAGGCCAATCCACAAAATTCCATACCATTCCTTAACCTTACATTACATTCCCGAAGTTCTTTTCCTTTACACAATATTCCATTGCATTCCGCTGCATTCCATTCGATGCCACTACATTCAACTCCAATCAAACACATCATTCCCGTTCAGTTGCATAACATTCCAATACAATCATTAAAATTGGATCTATTAATCAGCATTACAATTCATAGCATAACATTCCATTCGATTACACAACATTCTTTTCCAATTCATTCTATTTCATTCTGCTTCATAAGATTCCATGCCATTCCACAAAATTCTATAACATTCCTTAACCTTCCATTCCACTCCTTAACGTTCTGTTCCTTTCCACAACATTCCATTGCATTCCACAGCATTCCATTCCATTCCGTATCATTCCTTTCACTTCCACAGCATTCCTCTCCATTTCGTAACATTTAATTCTTTCAAACACATAATTCCCTTTCTGTAAACTAACAACCCATTTTATTCATTAAAATTATGTTCTATTAATCAACATTCCTCTTTATACCATAACATTCCATTAGATTACACAACATTCCTTTCCAATTCATTCTATTTCATTCTGTTTCATAAGATGCCATTTCAATCCACAAAATTCCATTCCATTCCTTAAAGGTCCATTGCTTTCACTAACTTTCTATTCACTTCTGCAACATTCCATTGCATTCCACAGCATTCCATTCTTTTCCGTAACATTCCATTCCACTCCTTTCCATTCCATTCGATTCCACTCCAACACATTGTTCCAAGTCTTTTACCAAACATTCCATACCACTGCTCAAAATTCAGGTCTATTAATCAACATTGCACTTCACACCTTTACTTTCCATTCGATTATACAATATTCCAGCCAATTTCAAACATTCTATTTCATTCCATTCCAATCCTCAAAATTCAATTCCATTCCTTTAACTTAAAATTCTTTCCCAACATTCTATTCCTTTCCACAACATTCCATTCCATTCCACAGCATTCCATTCCATTCCAAAAATAGCATTCCATTCCATAATATTCGACTCCATTTGAACACGTTATTCTGATTAATACCTAACATTGTATTCCATTCTTCAAATTTCGCTTCTATTCAACATTCCACCTCACACCATAACATTTCATTCCATTAAACAACATTCTAATTCATACTATTGCATGACATTCCATGCAAATCCACAAAATTCCATTCCATTCCTTCACACTCCATTAATTTCCACAACTTTCTACTGCTTTCCACAACATTCCATTTCATTCCACCACATTGCATTCCATTCCATAACATTCCATTCAATTCCACACAACTTATTCCATTCTTAAGCATTCCATAGCATTCCATTCTATTCCATAACTTACCATTACATTCCAAAACATTCCATTTCTTTCCGTTCCATTCGATTCCATTCCAACACATTATTCCCATTCTTTTACAAAACATTCCATAACATTCTTCAAATCTCGGGTCTATTAATCAAAATTGCACTTCACACCATAACATTTCATTCGACTATACAACATTGCAGTGCATTTCAAATATTCCATGTTATTCCAAACCTCAAAATTCCATTCCATTCCTATAAATTCCATTCTTTCCCAACACAATTCTTATTCAAAACATTCCATTCCAATCCACAGCATTTATTTCCATTCCACAAGATAGCACTCAATTCCATAACATTCTACTCCATTTGAACACATTATTACGATTATTACCTAACACTCCATTCCATTCTTCAAAATTCGGTTCTATTAATCAAAATTCCACTTCATACCATAACATTCCTTACCATTCATCAACATTCCATTCCATTGAAAACATTCTATTTCATTCCATTGCCTAAGACTCCATTCCTTACAACAAAATTCCATTACATTCCTTAACATTTCATTCCTTTCCCCAATATTCTACACTTTTCTGCCATATTCCATTGAATTCCACTGCATTCCATTCCATTCCATGACTTACCATTGCATTACAAAACATTCCATACCATTCCATTACATTCGATTCCATTCCAACACATCATTCCCGTTCTGTTGCATAACATTCCATTACATTCATTAAAATTTGGTCCTATTATTCAACATTACACTTGATGGCATAACATTCTATTCAACTACACAAGATTCTTTTTCAATTCATTATATTTCCTTCTGTTTCATAAGATTCCATTCCCATCCACAAAATTCCATTGCATTCCGTAACATAACATTGCTTTCCCTAACATTCTATTCCTTTCCACAACCTTCCTTTGCATTTCACAGCATTCCATTCCTTTCTGTAACATTCCATTTAATTCCACAACTTTTGATTCCAAAACATTCCATTTCTTTCCATTCCATTCGATTCCATTTCAACACATTATTCCCAATTCATTTAATTTCCAAAACATTCCATGCCATTCACTTGAATTCAGTATATTAATCAACATTTCCCTTCATACCATAACATTGCATTCGATTATAAAACATTCTCGTTTCATATATTCTATTTCATTACATTCCATAAGATTCCATTGCAATTCACAAGAATCTATTCCATTCCTTTTACGTCCATTCTTTTCCCAACATTCTATTCCTTTACACTACAGTCCATTGCATTCCACAGCATCCATTCCATTCCATAACATTCCTTTCCATTCCACAACATTGCACTCCATTCCATAACATTCCATTGCATTCGAACACATTATTCCCTTTCTGTTACAAAACAATCCATTCCATTAATTAAAATTCGATTCTGTTAATGTACTTTCAACTTCATACCATAACATTCTATTCGATTACACCACATTCCGTTCCATTTCAAACATTCTATTTCATTATGTTGCATAAGTTTCCATTCCAATCCACAATATTCCATTCCTTTCTTAACCTTCCTTTCCTTTCCCCAACATTCTACTCCTTCCCACAACATTCCATTGCATTCCTCCAAATTCCATTCCATTCCAGAACTTTCCATTCAATTTCACAACATTCCATTCCATTCCATAAAATTCGACTCATTTCCGCAACCTTATTCCCATTCTGTTACATAACATTCCTTACATTAATTAAAATTCAGTTCTATTACTCTGCGTTCCACGTCATCCCATAACATTCCATTCGATTACACAGCATTCCATTCCATTTAAACGCTCTATTTCATTCTATTGAAGAAGACTCCATTGCAAACCCCAAAAATCCATTTATTCCTTAACATTCCATTCATTTCCCCAACATTCTATTCCTTTCCCCAACATTCCATTCCATTCCAATGCATTCCGTTCAATTCACCAATATTCAATTCCATTCCTTAACATTCTATTCCATTCCAACACATTATTCATGAACTATTACATACTTCTCCAATGATTCAGTAAAATTCGGTTCCATTAACATTCCAATTCATATAATAATATTCCATTCGATTACACAGAACACCATTCCATTTCAACCCTTATATTTCTTTCTATTGCATAGGATTCCATTACAATCCACAAAATTCCATCCTTTCCTTAAGTTTTCATTGCTTTCACTAACATTCTATTCCCTTCCGCAACATTCCTTTGCATTCCACAGAATTCCATTCCATTCCGCAACATTTCCTTCTATTCCAAACATGCCATTCCTTTCTATTCCATTCGATTCCACTCCAACACATTGTTCCGATTCTTTTGCGAAACATTCCATCCCATTCTTCAAAATTCGCTTCTATTCAACATTCCACCTCACACCATATCATTCCATTCCATTAAACAACATTCTAATTCTTACTATTGCATGACATTAAATGCCAATCCACAAAATTCCGTTCCATTCCTTCACACTCCATTCATTTCCACAACACTATATTGCTTTCCACAACATTCCATTTCATTCCACAGCATTGCCTTCTATTCCATAACATTCCATTCAATTCCACACGTCTTATTCCATTCCTAAACATTCCACAGCATTCCATTCCTTTCCGTAACTTAACATTACATTCCAAAACATTCCATTTCTTTCCGTTCCATTCAATTTCATTCAAACACATTATTATTATTCTTGTACAAAACGTTCCATAACATTCTCCAAAACTCAGTTCTATTAATCAACATTGCACTTCACACCATAACATTCCATTCGTTAATACAACATTCCAGTCCATTTCAAACATTCTATGTCATTCCAATCCACAAAATTCCATACCATTCCTTTAAATTCAATTCTTTACCAAAACTCTATTCTTTTCCACAACATTCCATTCCATTCCACAGCATTCCTTTCCATTCCGAAGGATAGCACTCCATTCCATAACATTCTACTCCATTCGAACACGTTATTCCGATTATTACCTAGCATTCCATTCCATTCTTCAAAATTCGGTTCTATTAATCAACATTCCACTTCATACCATACATTCTTACCATTCATCAACATTCCATTCCATTGAAAATATTCTATTTCATTCCATTGCATAAGATTTCATTCCATACCACTAAATTCCATTCCATTCCTTAACATTTCATTCCTTTCCCCAACATTCCACACATTTCTGCCACATTCCATTTCCTTCCACTGCATTCCATTCCATTCCATGTCTTTCCTTTGCATTCAAAAAAATTCCATACCATTCCATTACACTCAACTCCATTCCAACACATTATTCCCGTTCTGTTGCACAACATTCCTTTCCATTCATTAAAATTTGGTCCTATTATTCAACATTACACTTGATAGCATAACATTCTATTCGAGTACACAACATTCTTTTTCAATTCATTATATTTCCTTCTGTTTCATAAGATTCCATTCCTATCCACAAAATTCCATTCCATTCCTTAACCTAACATTGCTTTCCCTTACATTCTATTCCTTTCCACAACATTGCATTGCATTCCACAGCATTCCATTTCGTTCTGTAACGTAACAATTAATTCCAGAACATTCCATTCCAAAACATTCCATTTCTTTACATTCCATTCGATTCCATTTCAACACATTATTCCCATTCTTTTACAAAACATTCCATACCGTTCATTAAAATTCAGTATATTAATAAACATTGCCCTTCACACCGTAACATTGCATTCGATTATAAAACATTCTCCTTTTCATATATTCTATTTCTTTCCATTCCATAACATTCCATTGCAATTCACAAGATTCTATTCCATTCCTTTTACGTCCATTCCTTTCCCAACATTCTATTCCTTTACACTACAACCCATTGCATTCCACAGCATCCATTCCATTCCATAACGTTCCTTTAAATTCCACAAATTGCACTCCATTCCATAACATTCCATTGCATTCGAACACATTATTCTCTTTCTGTTGGAGAACAATCCTTTCCATTCTTTAAAATTCGATTCTGTTAATGTACTTTCAACTTCATAGCATAACAGTCTTTTCGATTACACCGCATTACATTCCATTCCAATCTACAAAATTCAGTTCCATTTCTTCACTCTCCATTCCTCCCCTCAAATTTCTATTGCTTTCCACAACATTCCATTTCATTCCACAGCATTTCATTTCTTTCCATAACATTCCATTCCAGTCCACAAATTCCGTGCCATTCGTTAACCCTCAATTCCTTTTCCCATCTTTCTACTGCTTTCCACAACAATCCGCTGCATTCCACATCATTGAATTCCATTCAATATCTTTCCATTGCATTTCAAAATATTCCATTGCATTCGTTTCCATTCAAGCACATTATTCCCATTCTTTCTCGTAGTATTCCATTTCTTTCTTTAATACTCAGTTCTATTAATCAAAATTTCACTTCATAGGATAACATTCCATTCCATTTCACAGCATCCCATTTCATTTCAAACATTCTATTTCATTATACAGCATAAGATTCCATTTCAATACACAAAATTGGATTCCATTCTGCAAACTTTCCCAAACATTTCAATGGATTCCACAGCGTTGCATTCCATACCTTAACATTCCATTCAATTCCATAACATTCCATTACTTTCTTCAACATTCCATTGCATTCCACAGCATTCCATTATTTCCATATGGTTTTTGCTTCAGAAACATTCCATTACATTACCATACATTCGATTCCATTCCAAGATATTTTTTCCCGTTCTGTTGCATAACATTCTGTACCATTCATTAAAATTTGGTCCTATTAATCAACATTCCACTTCTTAGCATAACATTCCATTCCATTACAAAACATTCCTTTCCAATTCTTTCTATTTCATTCTTTTGCATAAGATTCCATTCCTATCCAAAAATTCCATTTTATTACTTAACCTCCCATTGCATTCCACAGCATTCCATTCCTGTCCATAACATTTCATTCAATTCCACAACATTCCGTTCCATTCCATAACATTCAAACACATGCTAAAACCTTAATCTCGTTCTGTGACCTAACATTCCATTCCATTCATTAAAATTCTTTTCTGTTAATCAGTATTCCACTTCATGCCATTACATTATATTCGATTACACAACATTTCATTCCTTTTCAAACATTTTATTTCATTCTCTTGCATAAGATTCCATTCCAATCCACAAAATTCCATTGCATTCCTGAACATTTCATTTCTTTCCCCAGCATTCTATTCCATACCGCAACATTCCATTGCATGCCACAGCATTCCACTCAAGTTCATTCTATAACATTGGATTCCATTCGAACACATTATTCCGTTTCTGTTGCATGACTCACCATTCCCTTCATTAAATTTGGTTCTATTAATCAACTTTCCACTTCAAAGCATAAAAGTCCATTCGATTACACAACATTCCTTTCCAATTCAAACATTCTATTTCATTCTGTTGCATTAGGTTCCATTCCATTCCAAAAAATTATTTTCCATTCCTTAAACTTCCATTTCTTTGCCCAACATTCTATTGCTTTCCACAAAATTCCATTGCATTCCACAGCATTCCCTTCCATTCCATAACATTCCCTTCAATTTCATAACATTCCACTCCATTCTGTGACATTCGAGTCCATTCCAACACATTATTCCTGTTCTGTTACCTAACATTCCATTTCTTTCATTAATATTCAGTTCTATTAATCTACATTTCACTTCATACCATACATTCCATTCGATTACACAACATTCCTTTGTACTTCATACAATTTATATCATTCCATTGCATAAGATTCCATTCCAATACACAAAATTCTGTTCCATTCCTTAACCTTCCGTTCCTTACACAACGTTCTATACCTTTCCACAACACTCCATTGCATTCCACAGCATTCCATTCCATTCCACAACATTCCATTCAATTCCATAACATTTGATTCCATTCAGACATATTATTCCCGTTCTGTAAATAACATTCCATTCCATGCATTAAAATTCTGTTCTATTAATCTACATTTCCCTTCATAACATAACATTCCTTTTGATTACACATTACATTCCATTTCAAACATTCTATTTCATTCTATTGCATAAGATTCAATTCCAATCATCAAAATCCCATTCCATTCCTTAACCTCCCATTCCTTTCCCAACATTATCTTCCTTTCAGCAACACTCCTTTGCACTACGTAGTATTCCATTCCATTCCATAAAATTCGATATCATTGCAACACGTTTTTCCCGTTCTGTTACAAAACATTCCATTCTATTCATTAAATTTTTTTCTTGTTAATTAACTTTCCACTTCATAGCATAACATTCCTTTCGATTACACAACGTTCCTTTACAATTCATTCTATTTCATTCTGTTGCATAGATTCCATTCCGATTCACAAAATTCCATTCCATTCCTTAACCTCCTTTCCTTTCTCCAACATTCTATTCCATTCAACAAAATTCCATTGCATTCCACAGCATTCAATTCCATTCCTTTGCCCAACATTCTATTCCTTTCTACAACATTCCATTCCTTCCACAGCACTCCATTCCATTCCACAACATTTCATTCCATTCCATAACATTCGATCCCATGTGAACATATTATTCCCATTATTACCTAACATTACATTCCATTCTTCAAAATTCGGTTTTCTTAATCAATATACCACTTCATACCATAACATTCCATTCCATTTATAACATTCTATTTCATTCTATTGCATAACATTCCATTCCAATCCACAAATTCCGTTCAATTCCTTCACCCTAAATTCCTTCCCCCAACTTTCTATTGCTTTTCACCAAATTCCACTGCATTCCACAGCATTCCATTCCTGTCCATAACATTCCATTCAATTCCACAGCATTCCATTGCATTTCGGAACTCTCTTTCCATTGAAACACATTATTCCCGTACTTTTACCTAACATTCCATTTCATTCTTTAATATTCGGTTCTGCTAATCAGCATTCCACTTCATATCATAACATTCAGTTCCATTTCCCAGCATCCCATTCCATTTCAAACATTCTATTTCATTCTATTGCATAGTATTCCATTCCAATCCACAAAATTCTATTCTCTTCCTTGACCTTCGTTGTCTTTCCACAACATTCTATTCCTTTCCACTGCTCTCCATTGCATTCCACTTCGTTCCATTCCATTTATTAAAATTCAATTCATTTCCACAGCATTCCATTCCATACCATAACATTCGATTCCATTCCAGGAGATGATTCCCATTCTGTTACAAAACATTCAATACCATTGTTTATAATTCTGTTCTATTAATCAACATTCCCATTCACAGCGTAACATTATATTCGACTGCACAACTTTCCTATCCAAATCATTCTATTTCATTCTGTTTCATAAGATTCCATTCCATTCCACAAAATTGTATACCATTCCTTAAACTTCCATTCCTTTCCACAACGTTCTATTCATTTCCACAACATTCCACTGCATTCCACAGCATTCCATTCCTTTCCATAACATTTTTGCTTCAGAAACATTCGAATACATTCGATTCCATTCCAAAACATTTTTTCCTGTTCTGTTGCATAACATTCTGTACCATTCATTAAAATTTGGTCCTATTAATCAACATTCCACTTCTTAGCATAACATTCCATTCCATTACAAAACATTCCTTTCCAATTCTTTCTATTTCATTCTTTTGCATAAGATTCCATTCCTATCCAAAAATTCCATTTCATTACTTAACCTCCCATTGCATTCCACAGCATTCCATTCCTGTCCATAGCATTTCATTCAATTCCACAACATTCCGTTCCATTCCATAACATTCAAATGCATGCCAAAACCTTAATCTCCTTCTGTTACCTAACATTCCATTCCATTCATTACAATTCTTTTCTGGTAATCAATATTCCACTTCATCCCATTACATTACATTCGATTACACAACATTTCATTCCATTTCAAACATTCTATTTCATTCTATTGCGTAAGATTCCATTCCAATCCACAAAATTACATTCCATTCCTGAATATTACATTTCTTTCCCCAACATGCTATTCCATTCCACAACATTCCATTGCCTTCCGCAATATTCCAGTCCATTCCATTCTATGACATTCCATTCCATTCGAAAACATTATTCCAGTTCTGTTGCATGACTCTCCATTCCGTTCATTAAATTTGGTTCTATTAATCAACTTTCCACTTCATAGCTTAAAATTCCAGTTGATTACACAACCTTCCTTTCCAATTCAAATATTCTATTTCATTCTGTTGCATCAGGTTCCATTCCAATACAAAAAATTATTTTCCATTCCTTAACCTTCCATTCCTTTGACCAACATTCTATTACTTTCCACAACATTCCATGGCATTTCACAGCATTCCCTTCCATTCCATAACATTCCCTTCAATTCCACAAAACTCCTTTCATTCTGTAACATTCGACTCCATTCCAACTCGTTATTCCTTTTCTGTTACCTAACATTCCATGTCTTTCATTAATATTCAGTTCTATTAATCTACATTTCACTTCATACCATACATTGCATTCGTTTACACAACATTCCATTGCACTTCATACAATTTACATCATTCCATTGCATAAGAATCCATTCCAATACACAAAATACTATTACATTCCTTAACCTCCACTCTTTTCTCCAACATTCTATTCCTTTGAAAAACATTCCATTGCATTGCACAACATTGAAATCATTCCTTTCCCCAACATTCTATTCCTTTCCGCTAATTTCCATTGCATTCCACAGCATTCCATTCCATTCTGTAACATTCCATTCAATCCACAACATTCAATTCCATTCCGGAACATTTGAGTCCATTGAAACACATTATTCACATTCTGTGTCCTAACATTCCATTCCTTTCATTAAAATTTAGTCCGATTAATGAACATTCCATTTCATAGCATAACATTCCATTCGATTGCACAACATTCCTTTCCAATTCATTCTATTTCATTGTGTTGCATAAGATTCCAACACAATCCAAAAACTTCCATTCCATTCCTTAAACTTCCATTCCTTTCCCCAACATTCTATTCCTTTCCACAATAATCCATTGCATCCCATAGCATTCCATTCCATTCCTTCCCCAACATTCTATTCCTTTCCACTGCTTTCCATTGAATTCCACATCATTCCATTCCATTAAATAATATTCCACAACATTCCTGTGCGTTCCATAATATTCGATTCCATTCCAACATATTCCCGTTCTGTAAACTAACATAACATTCCATTCATTAAAATTCATTTATATTAATCAAAATTCCACTTCATACCATACCATTCATTCCATTACACAACATTCCATTCCATTTAAAACATTCTGTTTTATGCTGTTGCATAACATTCCATTCCAGTCCACAAAATTACATATCATTCCTAAACCTTCCTTTCCTTTTCCCAACATTCTATTCCTTTCCACAACATTCCATTGCATTCCACCGCATTACCTTCCACGCCATAACATTCCATTCAGTTCCACAACATTCCATTCCATTACATTACATTTGGTTAATTTCCAAATCATTATTCCTGTACTGTTACATAACATTCCATTACATTCATATAAATTTTGTTCTGTTATACCTCATTCCCCGTCATACCATAACATTCTATTTGATTACACAACATTCCATTCCATTTCAAACATTCTATTTCATTATGTTGCATAAGTTTCCATTAAAATCCCCAAAATTCCATTCCTTTCCTTAACCTTCTATTCCTTTCTCCAACATTCTACTCCTTTCCCCAACATTGCATTGAATTCCACTGCATTTATTCCATTCCATAATATTCCATTCAATTCCACCACATTTCATTCCATTCAATAACATTCGATTCCATTGAAACACATTATTCCCTTTCAGTTACAAAAAAATCCACGTCATTCATTAAAATTTGGTTCTATTAAACAACATTCCTCTTCATAACATAACATTCCATTCGATTACACAATGTTCTATTTTATTTCAATTAGTCTATTTTAATCGATTGCGTAAGATTCCATTCCAATCCACAAAATTCCATTATACTCCTTAAACTTCCATTCATTTCCGAAACATTCAATTCCTTTCAACAACATTCCATTGCATTTCAGAGCATTCTATTCCATTGCTTAACATTCCATTCAATTCCACAACATTGAATTCCATTCCGTAACATTTGTTCCATTGAAAAACATTATTCACGTTATGTAACCTAACATTCCATTCCATTCATTAAAATTTAGTTCTATTAATCTCCATTCCCCTTCATACCATAACATTCCATTTGATTACACAACATTCCATTCCATTTCAATTATTCCATTTCATTCTATTACATAAGATTCCATTCCAATCCACAAAATTCCATTCCATTCTTTAAGATACCATTTCTTTCCCCAACATTCTCTTCCTTTCTGCATCATTCCATTGCACTCCACAGCATTCCATTCCATTCTATAACATACGAATCATTTCGAGCACGTTTTTCCAATTATTACCTAATATTCCATTCCAATCTTTAAAATTCGGTTCTATTAATCAACATTCCAGTTCATAGCATAACATTCCATTCGATTAAACAACATTCCTTTCCAATTCATTCTATTTCATGTTGTTGGATAAAATTCTTTCCAATCCAAAAAATTCAATTCCATTCCTTAAACCTCGATGTCTTTCACCAACATTCCACACCTTTCCACAAAATTCCATTTCATTGAACAGCATTCCATTCCATTCCTTTCCCCAACATTCTATTCCTTTCCACTACATTCCATTGTATTCCACATCATTCCATTCCATTCCAAATATTCCATTCAGTTACCCAACATTCAATTCCTTTCCATAACATTCGATTCCCTTCAAAAACATTATTCTCGTTCTGATACATAACATTCCATTGCATTCATTACAATTCATTTCTATTAAGCAACATTCCACTTCATACCATAACATTCCAATCGAATATACAACATTCTATTCTATTTCAAATACTGTATTTCATTGTATTGCAAGTGATTCCATTCCAGTGCACAAAATTCCATTCCATTCGATACCTTCAATGCCTTTCTCCAACGATCCATTCCTATCCACAACATTCCATTGCATTCCACAGCTTTCCATTCCATTCGAATACATTCATATTGATTCCAACACATTATTTCCCATCTGTTACATAACAATCCATTCCATTCAGTAAAATTCATTTCTATTAACCTACATTTCACTACATACAATACATTCCATTCAGTTCCACAACATTGCATTCCATTCCATAACATTTAATTCCATTCAACACATTTTGCCCTTCCATTCCATTCATTAAAATTCGGTTCTATTAATCAACATTCCCCTTCATACCATAAAATTCCATTCGATTACAAAACATTCCATTCCATTTCAATTATTCTATTTCATTCTATTGCATAAGATTCCATTCGAATCCACAAAATTCCATTCCATTCCTTAACATTTCCTTCCTTTCCCCAACACTCTATTCCTTTCCGCAATATTCCATTCCATTCCACAGTATTCCTTTCAATTCCATAACATTATATTCGATTCCAACACATTATCCCCATTCTGTTAAAAATCATTCAATTCCATATATTAAAATTTGGTTCTATTAATCAACATTGCACTTCATACCATAACATTCCATTCAATTTAAAAGATTCCATTTCATTCTGTTGCATAAGCTTCCATTTCAACCACAAAATTCCATTCCATTCTAAACCTCCCATTCCTTTACCCAACATTCTCTTCCTTTCCACATCATTCCATTGAACTCCATGGCATTCCATTCCATTCCATAACATTCGATTAAATTCCAACAATTTATACCGGTTCTGTTGCGTCACATTTCATTCCATTCATTAAAATTTTGTCCTATTAATGAACATTCCACTTCATAGCATAATATTCCATTCAAATACCCAACATTCCTTTCCAATTCAGTCTATTTCATTCTGTTGCATAAGATTCCATTCCAATCCAAAAAGTTGCATTCCACTCCTTAACCTTCCATTCTTATCCCCAACATCCTATTCCTTTCCACAATATTCCACTGCATTCCACAGAATTTTGTTCCATTCCTTTAACCAACATTCTATTCCTTTCGGCTACTTTCCATGTAATTTGACATCATTCCATTCCATTCCATAAATTTCCGTTCAATTCCACAACATTCCATTCCATTCCATAACTTTGAATTCCATTCAAACACTTATTCCTGTTCTGTTACCCAGCATTCCTTACCATTCCTTAAAATTCGTTTGTATTAATCAACATTCCACTTCATACCATAACATTCAATTCGATTACACAACATTCCTTTCCATTGCAAACATTCTAGTTCATTCCATTGCATAATATTCCATTTCAATCCACAAAATTCCACTCCGTTCCTTAACCTTCCATTCCTTTCCCCAACATTCTATTCCATTCGGCAACATTCCATTGCATTCCACAGCATTCCATTCCATTGCACACCATAGCATTCCATTCCATAACATTCGACTCAATTCGAACACGTTATTCTGATTATTACCTAACATTCCGTTTCATTCACTAAAATTCAGTTCTATTAATCTACATTTCACTTCATACCACACACTCCATTCGATTACACAACATTCCATTGCACTTCATCCAATTTTCATCATTCCATTTCATAAGATTCCATTCAAATCCACAAAATTCCATTACATTCCTTTACCTCCATTCCTTTCTCAAACATTCTATTCCTTTGAACATTCCATTGCATTCCACAGAATTCAATTCCTTTCCCCAACATTCTACTCCTTTCCACTACATTCCATTGGATTCCACATCATTCCACTCCATTCCATAACATTCTTTTCAATTCCACAACATTCCTTTCCATTCCATAACTTTAAATTCCATTCAAGCACTTTATTCCTGTTCTGTTACGCAACATTCCATACCATTTTTTTAATTTCGGTTCCATTAATCAACATTCCACTTCATACCATTACATTCCATTCGATTACATAACATTCCTTTCCATTGCAAATATTCTAGTTCATTCCATTGCATAATATTACATTCCAATGCACAAAATTCCTCTCCATTCCTTAACCTTCCATTCCTTTCCTCAACATTCTATTCCTTACCACAATATTACATTGCATCCCACAGCATTCTTTTCCATTCCTTTCCCAACACTATATTCCTTTCCAAAACATTCCATTCCTTATACAGCATTCCATTACATTCCACAACAATCCATTGCATTCTATAACATTCGATTCCATTTGAATATATTATTCCCATTATTACCCAACATTCCATTCCTTTCTTCAAAGTTGGGTTCTGTTAATCAATATTCCACCTCATACCATAACATTCCATTGCATTACACTACATTTCATTCCATTTAAAACATTCTATTTCATCGTATCGCATAACATTCCATTGCAATCCACAAAATTCTGTTCCTTTCCTTTCCCTCCATTCCATTCCACAACTTTCTATTGTTTCCACATTTCACTGAATTCCACAGCATTGTATTCCATATCTTTGCATTGCATTTCACAACATTCCATTCCATTCGATTCCATTATAGCACATTATTCCCATTCTGTTGCATAACATGTGTTCCTTTCATTAAAATTTTTTCCTATTAACATTCCACTTCATAGCATAACATTCTATTCAATTACACCGTATTCCATTCTATTCCCCCCATTGCAACACATTATTCCTGTTTTACTACATAACATTCTATTTATTCAGTAAAATTTGGTTCTATTAATTAACATTTCAATTCATACCATAACGTTCCATTCGATTAAACCGAACACAATTCCATTTCATTCTATTGCATAGGAATCCATACCAATCCACAAAATTCCATTCTATTCCTTGACCTTTCATACCTTTCCCAAACGTTCTATTCCTTTCCACTACTCTCCATTGCATTCCACATCATTCAGTTCTTTCCGTAACCTTCCATTCAATTCCACAACAGTCCAATCCATTCCATAACATTCAATTCCACTCCAACACATTATTCCCATTTTTACAAAGCATTCAAAACCATTCATTAAAATTTAGTTATATTAATCAACATTGCCCTTCATAACATTCGATTCGATTACACAACATCCCATTCCATTGCAAACAATGTATCTCATTCCACTGCAGATGATTCCATTCCAATCCACAAAATTCCATTCCATTCCTTCACCCTCCATTCCTTTCCCCTACATTCTATTGCTTTCCACAACCTTCTGTTGCAGTCCACCACATTCCATTCCTGTCCATAACGTTCCATTCTATTCCACAATATTACATTCCATTCCATAACATTTGATTCCATTCAAGAACATTATTCCCATTCTGCAAGCTACATTCCATTCCAATCTTTAGTATTCAGTTCTACTAATCAACATTCCACTTCATACCTTAACATTACATTCAATTTCACACCATCCCATTCTGTTTCAAATAATCTATTTCATTATATAGTATAAGATTCCATTCAAATCCACAAAGTTAGAATCCGTTCCATAACCTTTCCCCAACATTCCATTCCATTCCGCAGCATTGCATTCATTTCCTTAACTTTCCATTGCATTCCAAAACATTCCATTACATTTGAATCCATTCCAACACATTATTCCTGTTCTGTTGCATAACACTCCGTTTCATTCATTAAAATTTAGTCCTATTAATCAACATTCCACTTCATAGCGTAACATTCCATTTGATTACACAGCATTCATTTCCAATTCATTCTATTTCCTTTTTTGCATAAGATTCCATTCCAATTCAAAAAATTCCATTAAATTCCTAAACGTCCCATTGCTTTCGTTAACATTCTGTTCATTTCCTCAAGATTCCATTGCATTCCACATCATTCCATTCAATTCCATAACATTCCATTCAACTGCACAACCTTCCATTTCATTCCATAACATTCAATTCTATTCCAAAACGTTATTCCCTTTCTGCTTCCTAATATTCCATTCCATTCTTCAAAATTCGGTTCAATTAATCAACATTCCACTTCATACCATAACATTCAATTATTTACACAACATTCCATACCACTCAAACATTCTAGTTCGTTCTATTGCATAACATTCCATTCCAGTCCACAAAATTCCATTTCTTTCCTTTACCTTCCATACAATTCTGTAACATTCCATTCAATTCCGCAACATTCCGTAACATTCAATTCATTCCCAACACATTACTATCATTCTGTTACATAACATTCTATTCCATTCATTAAAATTCGGTTCTACTACTCTACATTCCATGTCATCCCATGACATTCCATTCGATTACACCACATTCCATTCCATTTCAAACATTCCATTTCATTGTATTGCATGAGGTTTCATTCCAAACCACAAAATTCCATTTCATTCCTTAACCTTCCATTCCTTTCCCCAAAATTCTATTCCTTTCCAAAACATTCAATTGCATTCCACAGCCTTCCATTCAGTTCCACAATATTCCATTCCATTCCTTAACATTCAATTCCATTCCAACAAATTATTCCCATACTATTACATAACCTTCAATTGATTCAATAAAATTTGGTTCTATTAATTAACATTCCAATTCATACCATAACATTCCATTCGATTACACAGAACACCATTCCATTTCAAACATTCTACTTGGTTCTTTTGCGTACAATTCCATTCCAATTGACAAAATTGCATTCTCGTCCTTGACCTTCCATGCCTTTCACAAACGTTCTTTTCCTTTCCACTTCTCTCCAATGCATTCCACTTCCTTCCATTCCATTTCTTAATATTCCATTCATTTCCACCGCATTCCATTCCATTTCATACCATTCAATTCCATTCCAACAGATTTTTCCTATTCTGTTACAAAACATTCAATACCATTGATTAAAATTCTGTAATATTAATCAACATTCTCCTTCATAGCATAACATTCCATTCAATTACACAACGTTCCTTTCTAATTCATTCTATGTCATTCTGTTTCATAAGATACCATTCCAATCCACAAAATTCTATACCATTCCTTATACTTCCATTCCTTTTCCCTATGTTCTATTCCTTTCAACAACACTCCATTGCATTTCACAGCATTCCATTCCATTCCAAAACATAGCATTCCATTCCATAAAGTTTGACTCCATTTGAACATGTTATTCGGATTACTACTTAACATTCCATGGCATTTTTCAAAATTTGGTTCTATTAATCACCATTGCACTTCATCCCATAACATTCCATTCCATTATAAAACATTCCACTCCAATTCAAACATTCTATTTCTTTCCATTGCATAAGATTCCATTTCAATCCACAAAATCCCATTCCAATCCTTAACCTTCCTTTGCTTTCACTAACATTCTATTACTTTCCGTAACATTCCATTCCATTCCAAAACATTCCACTCCATTCCATTCCATTCCCCTCAAACCCTTGATTCCCATTCTTTTACAAAGCATTCCTTACCATTCTTCTAAATTCGGTTTATTTATCAACATTGCACTTCATACCATAACATTCCATTCCATTATACAACATTCCAGTCTATTTCAAACAATCTATTTTTTCCATTCCATAAGATTGCATTTACATCGACAAAATTCCAAGGCATTCTTTTAACTTCCATTCCTTTCCGAACACTCTATTCTTTACACATTTCATTCCATTCCACAACATTCCATTCAAATCCACAATATTCGATTCCATCCCTTAACATTCGATTACATTTCACACATTATATCCGTTCAATTACATAACATTCCATTGATTCAGTAAAATTTGGTTCTATTAATTAACTTTCCATTTCATATCATAACATTATATTCGATTACACAGAACACTATTCCATTTCAGACATTTTAATTCGTTCTACTTCATCGGATTCCATTCCGAAGGACAAAATTCCATTTTCTTCCTTAACATTCCATTCCTTCCCCAACGTTCTATTCCTTTCCACTACTTTCCTTTGCATTCCACATCATTCTAATACATTTCGTAACATTCCATTCAATTCTGCAGCATTCCATTCCATTCCATAACATTCAATTCCATTCCAACACATTATTCCCATTCTGTTCTGAATCATTCAATACCGTTCATTTAAATTCGGCTCTATTAATCAACATTCCCCTTCTTAAAATAACATTCCATTCGATTACACAACATTCCTTTCCAATTCATTCTATTTCATTCTGTTTCATAAGATTCCATTCCAAACCACAAAATACAATTTCATTCCTTAACATTCCATTCATTTCCCCAACATTCTATTCCTTTCCAAAAATTCCGTTCCATTCCAAAGCATTCCATTCAATTCCACAAGATTCAGTTCCATTCCATTACAATCAATTACATTCCAACACATTATTCCTGTACTATTACATACCTCTCCATTGATTCAGTAAAATTCGGTTCTATTAACATTCCAGTTCATATCATAATATTCCATTCGATTGCACATAACACCATTCCATTTCAACCACTCTATTTCGTTCTATTGCATAGGCTTCCACTCCAATCCAAAAATTCCATTCCATTCCTTAACCTCCCATTCCTTTCCCCAATGTTCTATTCCTTTCCACAACATGCATGGCATTCCACAGCATTCCATTCCATTCCTTAACGTTGCATGCAATTCACAACATTCAATTCCATTGCATAACATGGTTTTCATTCAAACACACTATTACCATTCTGTTACCTAACATTCCATTCCTTTCTTTGAAATTCGGTTCTGTTATTCAACCTTCCACTTCATACGATTACATTCCATTTGATTACAGAACATCCCATTCAATTGCACACATTGTATCTCCTTCCATTGCATAATTTTCCATTCCAATCCACAAAATTCCTTTCCATTCCTTCAACCTCCGTTCCTTCCCCAACTTTCTATTGCTTTCCACAACATTCCATTGCATTCCACAGCATTCCATTCCATTCCATAAATTACCATTACATTTCAAAACATTCAACTCCTTTCCATTCAATTCGATTCCAATCCAACACTTTATTCCCATTCATTTACAAAACATTCCATAACATTCTTCAAAATTCGGTTCTTTTAATCAACATTGCACTTCACACCATAGCATTCCATTCGATTATACAACATTCCAGACCATTTCAAACATTCTATGTCATTCCTATCCAACAAATTCCATTTCATTCCTTTAACTTCCTTTCCTTTCCCGACACTCTGTCCTTTTCCACAACATTCCATTCCAGTCCACAGCATTCCTTTCCATTCCACAAGATAGCACTCCATTCCATAACATTCTACTCCCTTCGAACAGGTTATTCCGATTATTACATAACATTCCATTCCATACTTCAAAATTCGTTTCTAATTATCAACATTCCACACCATACCATAACATTCCTTACCATTCATCAACATTCCATTCCATTGAAAACATTCTATTTCATTCAATTTTATAAGAATCCTTTCCATACCACAAAAATCCATTCCATTCCTTAACATTTCATTCCTTTCCATTACATTCTACCCCTTTCTGCCACATTCCATTGCCTTCCACTGAGTTCCATTCCATTCCATGACTTTCCATTGCATTCCAAATATTCCATACAATTCCATTACATTGGATTCCACTCCAACATATCATTCCCAATCGGTTGCGTAACATTCCACTCCATTCATTAAAATTTGGTCCTGTTATTCAGCATTACACTTGATAACATAACATTCCATTGGACTACACAACATTCCTTTCCAATTCATTATATGTCCTTCGGTTTCATAAGATTCCATTCCTATCCACAAAATTCCATTCCATTCTTAACCTTACATTGCTTTCCCTAACATACTATTCTTTCCACAACATTCCATTGCATTCCACAGCATTTCATTCCATTCTGTGACATTCCATTTAATTCCACAACATTCCATTCAATTCCAAAATATTACATTCCTTTCCATTCCATTTGATTCCATTCCAAAACATTATTATCATTTTTTCCAAAACATTCCATAACATTCTTCAAAATTCGGTTCTATCAATCAACATTGCACTCCATACCATATCACTCCATTCAATTACAGAACATTCCAGTCGAATTCAGAAATTCTATTTCATTCCATTCCATGAGATTCCATTCCAATCCACAAAAATCCATTCTGTTCCTTTTACTACCATTCCTTTCCAAAAACTCTATTCTTTTCCACAACATGCTATTCCATTTCACAGCAATCCATTCCATTCCAAAACATAGCATTCCATTCAATAACGTTTGACTCCATTTGAACACGTTATTCTGATTATTACCCAACATTCCATTGCATTCTTCAAAATTTTGTTCTATTAATCAACATTGCCTTTCATTACATACAATTCCATTCCATTATACAACAATCCACTCCATTTCAAACATTCTATTTGTTTCCATTGAATAAGATTCCATTTCAATCCACAAATGCCATTCCATTCCTTAAACTTCCATTGCATTCACTAACATTCTATTCCTTTCTGCAACATTCCATTGTATTCCACAGCATTCCATTCCATTCCGTAACATTCCATTCCATTCCAAAACATTCCATTTCTTTCCATTCCATTCCATTCCCCTCCAACCCCTTATTCCCATTTTTTACAAAACAGTCCATAGCATTCTTCAAAGTTCGGTTATATTTATCAACATTGCACTTCATACCATAACATTCCATTCCATTATACAACATTCCAGTCCATTTCAAACAATCTATTTCTTTCCTTTCCATAAGATTCCATTTACATCCATAAAATTCCATTGCCCTCCTTTAACTGCCATTCCTTTCCCAACACTCTATTCTTTCCACATTTCATTCCATTCCACAGCATTCCATTCAAGTCCACCATATTCCATTCCATTCCTTAACATTCAATTCCATTCCACACATTATACCCGTTCTATTACATAACCTTCCATTGATTCAGTAAAATTTGGTTCTATTAATTAACTTTCCATTTCATATCATAATATTCCATTCGATTACACAGAACACTTCCATTTCAGACATTTTATTTCGTTCTATTGCTTCGGATTCCATTTTAATCCACAAAATTCCCTTCTCTTCCTGAACATTCCATTCCTTTCCCCAACGTTCTATTCCTTTCCACTACTTTCCATTGCATTCCACATCATTCTAATACATTTCGTAACATTCCATTCAGTTCCGCAGCATTCCATTAAATTCCATAACATTCAATTCCATTCCAACACATTATTCCCATTCTGTTCTGTATCATTCAATACCGTTCATTAAAATTCGGCTCTATTAATCAACATTCCCCTTCTTAAAATAACATTCCATTCGATTACACAACATTCCTTTCCAATTCATTCTATTTCATTCTGTTTCATAAGATTCCATTCCAAACCACAAAATTCAATTTCATTCCTTAACCTTCCATTCATTTCCCCAACATTCTATTCCTTTCCCCAAAATTCCGTTCCATTCCAAAGCAGTCCATTCAATTCCACAAGATTCAGTTCCATTCCTTAACAATCAATTACATTCCAACACATTATTCCTGTACTATTACATACCTCTCCATTGATTCAGTAAAGTTTGGTTCTATTAACATTCCAGTTCATATCATAATATTCCATTCGATTGCACATAACACCATTCCATTTCAACCACTCTATTTCGTTCTATTGCATAGGGTTCCACTCCAATCCAAAAATTCCATTCCATTCCTTAACCTCCCATTCCTTCCCCCAATGTTCTATTCCTTTCCACAACATGCCATGGCATTCCACAGCATTCCATTCCATTCCTTAACGTTGCATGCAATTCACAACATTCAATTCCATTTCATAACATTGTTTTCATTCAAACACATTATTACCATTCTGTTACCTAACATTCCATTCCCTTCTTTGAAATTCGGTTCTGTTAATCAACATTCCACTTCATACCATTACATTCCATTTGATTACAGAACATCCCATTCAATTGCACACATTGTATCTCCTTCCATTGCATAATTCTCCATTTCAATCCACAAAATTCCTTTCCATTCCTTCACCCTCCATTCCTTCCTCAACTTTCTATTGCTTTCCACACCATTCCATTGCATTCCACAGCATTCCTTTCTTTTCCACAACATTCCATTCCGTTCCATAACATTCAATTCCATGACAACACATTATTCTCATTCTCTTACCTAACATTCCATTCCATTCATTAAAATTCTTTTCTGTAATCAACATTCTACTTCATCCCGTTACATTACAATCGATCACACAACATTCCTTTCCATTTCAAACATTCTATTTCATTCTATTACATAGGATTCCATTCGAAACCACAAAATTCCATTTCATTCCTTAACCTTTCGTTACTTTCGGCAACATTCTAGTCCATTCTGAAACATTCCATTGCATTCCACAGCACTCCATTGCATTGCATTGCATTGCATAACATTCTATTCCATTCCAACACATTTTTCCCATTCTGTTGTATAACATTCCATTCCATTCATTATATTTGGTTCTATTAATCAACATTGCACTTCATAGCATAAAATTCCATTCAATTACACAACATTAATTTCCAATTCATTCTATTTCATTCTGCTTCATAAGTTTCCATTTCAATCCACAAAATACCAATCCTTTCCATAAACTTCCATTGCTTTCACTAACATTCTATGCCCTTCCGCAACATCCATTGCATTGCACAGCATTCCATTCCATTCCTAAACATTCCATTCCATTCCGTAACATTCCATGCGATTCCACTCCACCACATTATTTCCATTCATTTACAAAACATTCCATACCATTCTTCAAAATTCGGTTCTAGTAATCGACATTGCACTTCACACCATTACTTTCCTTTCGATTATAAAACATTCCAGCCCATTTAAAACATTCTATTTCATTCCATTCCTTCCTCAAATTCCATTCCATTCCTTTAACTTCCAATCCTTTCCCAACATTCTACTCCTTTCCACAATATTCCATTCCATTCCACAGCATTCCATTCATTCCACAGCATAGCATTCCATTCCATTACATTTGACTCCATTTGAACACGTTATTCCGATTATTACCTAACATTGCATTCCACTTTCAAAATTCTCTTCTATTCAACATTCCACCTCACACCATAACATTCCATTCCATTAAACAGCATTCTAATTCATACTATTGCATGACATTCTATGCAAATCCACAAAATTCCAATCCATTCATTCACACTCCTTCATTTCCACAACATTCTATTGCTTTCCACAACATTCCATTCCATTCCACAGCATAGTATTCCATTGCATAACATTCCATTCAATTCCACACATCCTATTCCATTCCTAAACATTCCATTGCATTCCACAGCATTCCATCCCATTCCATAAATTACCATTGCATTTCAAAACATTCTATACCTTTCCTTTCCATTCGATTCCAATCCAACACTTTATTCGCATTCATTTACAAAACATTCCATAACATTCTTCAAAATACGGTTCTATTAGTCAATATTGCACTTCGAACCATAGCATTCCATTCGATTATACAACATTCCAGCCCATTTCAAACATTCTATGTCATTCCTATCCAAAAAATTCCATTTCATTCCTTAACTTCCATTCCTTTCCCAACACTCTGTTATTTTCCACAACATTCCATTCCAATCCACAGCATTCCTTTCCATTCCACAAGATAACACTCCATTCCATAACAATCTACTCCCTTCGAGCACGTTATTCCGATTATTACATAACATTCCATTCCATACTTCAAAATTCGTTTCTAATTATCAACATTCCACTCCATACCATAACATTCCTAACCATTCATCAACATTCTATTCCATTGAAAACATCCTATTTCTTTCCATTTTATAAGACTCCATTCCATACCACAAAAATCCATCAATTCCTTAACATTTCATTCCTTTCCATTACATTCTACACCTTTCTTCCACATTCCATTGCCTTCCAATGAGTTCCATTCCATTCCATGACTTTCCATTGCATTCCAAACATTCCATACCATTCCATTACATTGGATTCCACTCCAAAACATCATTCCCATTCTGTTGCGTAACATTCCACTCCATTCATTAAAATTTGGTCCTATTATTCAGCATTACACTTGATAACATTACATTCCATTGGACTACACAACATTCCTTTCCAATTCATTATATGTCCTTCTGTTTCATAAGATTCCATTCCTATCCATAAAATTCCATTCCATTCTTAACCTTGCATTGCTTTCCCTAACAATCTATTCCTTTCCACAACATTCCATTGCATTCCACAGCATTTCATTCCATTCTCTATCATTCCATTTAATTCCACAACATTCCATTCAATTCCAAGACATTACATTCCTTTACATTCCATTCGATTCCATTACAAGACATTATTCCCATTTTTTTCCAAAACATTCCATAACATTCTTCAAAATTCGGTTCTATTAATCAACATTGCACTCCATACCATATCACTCCATTCAATTACACAACATTCCAGTCGAATTCAGTAATTGTATTTCATTCCATTCCATGAGATTCCTTTCCAATCCACAAAATTCCATTCCGTTCCTTTTACTACCATTCCTTTCCAAAAACTCTATTCCTTTCCACAACATTCTATTCCATTTCACAGCATTCCATTCCATTTCAAAACATAGCATTCCATTCCATAACGTTTGACTCCATTTGAACACGTTATTCTGATTATTACCAAACATTCCAAGGCATTCTTCAAAATTTTGTTCTATTAATCAACATTGCACTTCATTACATAAAATTCCATTCCATTATACAGCATTCCACTCCATTTCAAACATTCTATTTCTTTCCATTGATTAAGATTCCATTTCAATCCACAAAATGCCATTCCATTCCTTAAACTTCCATTGCATTCACTAACATTCTATTCCTTTCTGCAACATTCCATTGCATTCCACAGCATTCCATTCCATTCCGCAACATTCCATTCCATTCCAAAACATTCCATTCCATTCCATTCCATTCCATTCCCCTCCAACCCTTTATTCCCATTTTATACAAAACATTCCATACCATTCTTCAAAGTTCGGTTATATTTTTCAACATTGCACTTCATACCGTAACATTCCATTCCATTATACAACATTCCAGTCAATTTCAAACAATCTATTTCTTTCCTTTCCATAAGATTCCATTTACATCCATAAAATTCCATTGCACTCCTTTAATTTCCATTCCTCTTCCAACACTCTATTCTTTCCACATTTCATTCCATTCCACAGCATTCCATTCAAGTCCACCATATTCCATTCCATTTCTTAACATTCAATTCCATTACACACATTATACCCTTCCTATTACATAACATTCCATTGATTCAGTATAATTTGGTTCTATTAATTAACTTTCCATTTCATATCATAACAGTCCATTTGATTACACAGAACACTATTCCATTTCAGACATTTTATTTTGTTCTATTGCTTCGGATTCCATTCCAATCCACAAAATTCCATTCTCTTCCTTAACATTCCATTCCTTTCCCAATGTTCTATTCCTTTCCACTACTTTCCATTGCATTCCACATCATTCCAATACATTTCGTAACATTCCATCCAATTCCGCAGCATTCCATTCCATTCCATAACATTCAATTCCATTCCAACACATTATTCCCATTCTGTTCTGAATCATTCAATACCGTTCATTTAAATTCGGCTCTATTAATCAACATTCCCCTTCTTAAAATAACATTCCATTCGATTACACAACATTCCTTTCCAATTCATTCTATTTCATTCTGTTTCATAAGATTCCATTCCAAACCACAAAATTCAATTTCATTTCTTAAGATTCCATTCATTTCCACAACATTCTATTCCTTTCCCCAAAATTCCATTCCATTCCAAAGCATTCCATTCAGTTCCACAAGATTCAGTTCCATTCCTTAACAATCAATTACATTCCAACTCATTATTCCTGTACTATTACATACCTCTCCATTGATTCTGTAACATTCGGTTCTATTAACATTCCAGTTCATATCATAATATTCCATTCGATTGCACAGAACACCATTCCATTTCAACCACTCTATTTCATTCTATTGCATAGGATTCCATTCCAATCCACAAATTCCATTCCATTCCTTATCCTCCCATTCCTTTCCCCAATGTTCTATTCCTTTCCACAACATGCCATGGCATTCCACAGCATTCCATTCCATTCGTTAACGTTGCATGCAATTCACAACATTCAATTCCATTGCATAACATGGTTTACATTCAAACACATTATTACCATTCTGTTACCTAACATTCCATTCCCTTCTTTGAAATTCGGTTCTGTTAATCAACCTTCCACTTCATACGATTACATTACATTTGATTACAGAACATCCCATTCAATTGCACACATTGTATCTCCTTCCATTGCATAATTTTCCATTCCAATCCACAAAATTCCTTTCCATTCCTTCAACCTCCGTTCCTTCCCCAACTTTCTATTGCTTTCCACAACATTCCATTGCATTCCACAGCATTCCTTTCCATTCCACAAGATAGCACTCCATTCCATAACATTCTACCCACTACGAACACGTTATTCCGATTATTACATAACATCCATTCCATACTTCAAAATTCGTTTCTAATTATCAACATTCCACTCCATACCATAACATTCCTTACCATTCATAAATATTCCATTCCATTGAAAACATTCTATTTCATTCCATTTTATAAGACTCCTTTCCATACCACAAAAGTCCATTCCATTCCTTAACATTTCATTCCTTTCCATTACATTCTACACCTTTCTGCCACATTCCATTGCCTTCCACTGATTTCCATTCCATTCCATGACTTTCCATTGCATTCCAAACATTCCATACTATTCTATTACTTTCGATTCCATTCCAACACATCATTCCCATTCTGCTGCGTAACATTCCACTCCATTCATTAAAATTTGGTCCTATTATTCAGCATTACACTTGATAACATAACATTCCATTCGACCACACAACATTAATTTCCAATTCATTATATGTCCCTCTGTTTCATAAGATTCCATTCCTATCCACAAAATTCCATTCCATTCTTAACCTTACATTGCTTTCCCTAACATTCTATTCCTTTCCACAACATTCCATTGCATTCCACAGCATTTCATTCCATTCTGTAACATTCCATTTAATTCCACAACATTCCATTCTATTCCAAAACATTACATTCCTTTCCATTCCATTCGATTCCATTCCAACACATTATTCACATTTTTTTCCAAAACATTCCATAACATTCTTCAAAATTCGGTTCTATTAATCAACATTGCACTCCATACCATATCACTCCATTCAATTACACAACATTCAGGTCCAATTCAAAAATTATATTTCATTCCATTCCAAGAGATTCCATTCCGATCCTCAAAATTCAATTCCGTTCCTTTAACTACCATTCCTTTCCAGAAACTCTATTCCTTTCCACAACATGCTATTCCATTTCACAGCATTCCATTCCATTCCAAACATAGCATTCCATTCCATAACGTTTGACTCCATTTGAACATGATATTCTGATTATTACCTAACATTCCATTGCATTCTTCAAAATTTTGTTCTATTAATCAACATTGCAATTCATTACATAAAATTCCATTCCATTATACAACATTCCCCTCCATTTCAAACATTCTATTTCTTTCCATTGCATAAGATTCCATTTCAATCAACAAAATTCCATTCCATTCCTTAACCTTCCATTGCTTTCACTAACATTCTATTCCTTTCTGCAACATTCCATTGCATTCCACAGCATTTCATTCCATTCTGTAACATTCCATTCCATTCCAAAACATTCCATTCCTTTCCATTTTATTCCATTCCCCTCCAACTCTTTATTCCCATTTTTACAAAACATTCCATACCATTCTTCAAAGTTCGGTTATATTTATCAACATTGCTCTTCATACCATAACATTCCATTCCATTATAAAACATTCCAGTCCATTTCAAACAATCTATTTCTTTCCATTCCATAAGATTCCATTTACATCCATAAAATTCCATTGCACTCCTTTAACTGCCATTCCTTTCCCAACACTCTATTCTTTCCACATTTCATTCCATTCCGCAGCATTCCATTCAAGTCCACCATATTCCATTCCATTCCTTAACATTCAATTCCATTCCACACATTATACCCGTTCTAATATATAACATTCCATTGATTCAGTAAAATTTGGTTCTATTAATTAACTTTACATTTCATATCATAACATTCCATTTGATTACACAGAACACTTCCATTTCAGACATTTTATTTCGTTTTATTGCTTCGGATTCCATTCCAATCCACAAAATTCCATTCTCTTCCTGAACATTCCATTCCTTTCCCCAACGTTCTATTCCTTTCCACTACTTTCCATTGCATTCCACATCATTCTAATACATTTCATAACATTCCATTCAATTCCGCAGCATTCCATTCCATTCCATAACATTCAATTCCATTCCAACACATTATTCCCTTTCTGTTCTGAATCATTCAATACTGTTCATTAAAATTCGGCTCTATTAATCAACATTACCCTTCTTAAAATAACATTCCTTTCGATTACACAACTTTCCTTTCCAATTCATTCTATTCCATTCTGTTTCATAAGATTCCATTCCAAACCACAAAATTCAATTTCATTCCTTAACATTCCATTCATTTCCCCAACATTCTATTCCTTTTCCCAAAATTCCGTTCCATTCCAAAGCATTCCATTCAATTCCACAAGATTCAGTTCCATTCCTTAACAATCAATTACATTCCAACTCATTATTCCTGTACTATTACATACCTCTCCATTGATTCAGTAAAATTCGGTTCTATTAACATTCCAGTTCATATCATAATATTCCATTCGATTGCACATAACACCATTCCATTTCAACCACTCTATTTCGTTCTATTGCATAGGCTTCCACTCCAATCCAAAAATTCCATTCCATTCCTTAACCTCCCATTCCTTTCCCCAATGTTCTATTCCTATCCACAACATGCTATGGCATTCCACAGCATTCCATTCCATTCCTTAACGTTGCATGCAATTCACAACATTCAATTCCATTTCATAACATGGTTTTCATTCAATCACATTATTACCATTCTGTTACCTGACATTCCATTCCCTTCTTTGAAATTCGGTTCTGTTAATCAACAATCCACTTCATACCATTACATTCCATTTGATTACAGAAAATCCCATTCAATTGCACACATTGTATCTCCTTCCATTGTATAATTTTCCATTCCAATCCACAAAATTCCTTTCCATTCCTTCAACCTCCATTAGTCCCCAACTTTCTATTGCTTTCCACAACATTCCATTGCATTCCACAGCATTCCATTCTTTTCCACAACATTCAATTCCTTTCCATAACATTCAACTGTATGACAACTCATTATTCTCGTTCTCTTACCTAACATTCCATTCCATTCATTAAAATTCTTTTCTGTAATCAACATTCTACTTCATCCCGTTACATTACAATCGATCACACAACATTTCTTTCCATTTCAAACATTCTATTTCATTCTATTACATAGGATTCCACTCGAAACCACAAAATTCCATTTCATTCCTTAACCTTTCTTTACTTTTGGCAACATTCTAGTCCATTCTGAAACATTCCATTGCATTCCACAGCATTCCATTGCATTGCATTGCATTGCATAACATTCTATTCCATTCCAACACATTTTTCCCATTCTGTTGTATAACATTCCATTCCATTCATTATATTTGGTTCTATTAATCAACATAGCACTTCATAGCATAAAATTCCATTCAATTGCACAACATTAATTTCCAATTCATTCTATTTCATTCTGCTTCATAAGTTTCCATTTCAATCCACAAAATACCAATCCTTTCCATAAACTTCCATTGCTTTCACTAACATTCTATGCCCTTCCGCAACATCCATTGCATTGCACAGCATTCCATTCCATTCCTAAACATTCCATTCCATTCCGTAACATTCCATGCGATTCCACTCCACCACATTATTTCCATTCATTTACAAAACATTCCATACCATTCTTCAAAATTCGGTTCTAGTAATCGACATTGCACTTCACACCATTACTTTCCTTTCGATTATAAAACATTCCAGCCCATTTAAAACATTCTATTTCATTCCATTCCAATCCTCAAAATTCCATTCCATTCCTTTAACTTCCAATCCTTTCCCAAAATTCTATTCCTTTCCACAATATTCCATTCCATTCCACAGCATAGCATTCATTCCATTATATTTGACTCCATTTGAACACGTTATTCCGATTATTACCTAACATTGCATTCCACTTACAAAATTCTCTTCTATTCAACATTCCACCTCACACCATAACATTCCATTCCATTAAACAGCATTCTAATTCTTACTATTGCATGACATTCCATGCAAATCCACAAAACTCCAATCCATTCATTCACACTCCATTCATTTCCACAACATTCTATTGCTTTCCACAACATTCCATTCCATTCCACAGCATAGTATTCCATTGCATAACATTCCATTCAATTCCACACATCCTATTCCATTCCTAAACATTCCATTGCATTCCACAGCATTCCATTCCATTCCATAAATTACCATTGCATTTTGAAACATTCCATTCCTTTCCATTCCACTCGATTCCAATCCAAGTTTATTCCCATTCATTTACAAAACATTCCATAACATTCTTCAAAATTCAGTTCTATTGGTCAACATTGCACTTCAAACCATAGCATTCCATTCGATTATACAACATTCCAGCCCATTTCAAACATTCTATGTCATTCCTATCCAAAAAATTCCATTTCATTCCTTTAACTTCCATTCCTTTCCCAACACTGTTATTTTCCACAACATTCCATTCCAATCCACAGCATTCCTTTCCATTCCACAAGATAGCACTGCATTCCATAACATTCTACTCCCTTCAAACACGTTATTCCGATTTCATAACATTCCATTCCATACCTCAAAATTCGTTTCTAATTATCAACATTCCAATCCATACCATAACATTCCTAACCATTCATCAACATTCCATTACATTGAAAACATTCTATTTCATTCCATTTTATAAGACTCCATTCCATACCACAAAACCCATCCCATTCCTTAACATTTCATTCCTTTCCATTACATTCTACACCTTTCTGCCACATTCCATTGCCTTCCACTGAGTTCCATTCCATTCCATGACTTTCCATTGCATTCCAAACATTCCATACCATTCCATTACATTGGATTCCACTCCAACATATCATTCCCATTCTGTTGTGTAACATTCCACTCCATTTATTAAAATTTGGTCCTATTATTCAGCATTACACTTGATAACATAACATTCCATTCGACTACACAGCATTCCTTTCCAATTCATTATATGTCCTTCTGTTTCATAAGATTCCATTCCTATCCACAAAATTCCATTCCATTCTTAACCTATCTTGCTTTCCCTAACATTCTATTCCTTTCCATAACATTCCATTGCATTCCGCAGCATTTCATTCCGTTCTGTAATATTCCATTTAATTCCACAAATTCCATTCAATTCCAAAACATTACATTCCTTTCCATTAAATTCGATTACATTACAACACATTATTCCTATTTTTTTCCAAAACATTCCATAACATTCTTCAAAATTCGGTTCTATTAATCAACATTGCACTCCATACCATATCACTCCATTCAATTACACAACATTCCATTCGAATTCAAAAATTCTATTTCATTCCATTCCATGAGATTCCATTCCAATTCCCAAAATTCCATTCCGTGCCTTTAACTACTATTCCTTTCCAAAAACTCTATTCCTTTCCACTACATGCTATTCCATTTCACAGCATTCCATTGCATTCCAAAACATAGCATTCCATTCCATAACGATTGACTCCATTTGAACACGTTGTTCTGATTATTACCTAACATTCCATTGCATTCTTCAAAATTTTGTTCTATTAATCAACATTGCACTTCATTACGTAAAATTCCATTCCATTATGCAACATTCCCCTCCATTTCAAACATTCTATTTCTTTCCATTGAATAAGATTCCATTTCAATCCTCAAAATTCCATTCCATTCCTTAAACTTCCATTGCTTTCACTAACATTCTATTCCTTTCTGCAACATTCCATTGCATTCCACAGCATTCCATTCCATTCTGTAACATTCCATTCCATTCCAAGACATTCCATTCCTTTCCATTCCATTCCATTCCCCTCCAACCATTTATTCCCATTTTTTACAAAACATTCCATACCATTCTTCAAAGTTCGGTTATATTTATCAACATTGAACTTCATACCATAACAATCCATTCCATTATAAAACATTCCAGTCCTTTTCAAACAATCTATTTCTTTCCATTCCATCAGATTCCATTTACATACATAAAATTCCATTGCACTCTTTTAACTGCCCTTCCTTTCCCAACACTCTATTCTTTCCACATTTCATTCCATTCCACAGCATTCCATTCAAGTCCACCACATTCCATTCCATTCCTTCACATTCAATTCCATTCCACACTTTATACCCGTTCTATTAAATAACATTCGATTGATTCAGTAAAATTTGGTTCTATGAATTAACTTTCCATTTCATATCATAACATTCCATTTGATTACATAGAACACTTCCATTTCAGACATTTTATTTCATTCTATTGCTTCGGATTCCATTCCAATCCACAAAATTCCATTCTCTTCCTTAACATTCAATTCCTTTCCCCAACGTTCTATTCCTTTCCACTACTTTCCATTGCATTCCACATCATTCTAATACATTTCGTAACATTCCATTCAATTCCGCATCATTCCATTCCATTCCATAACATTCAATTCCATTCCAACACATTATTCCCATTCTGTTCTGAATCATTCAATACCGATCATTAAAATTCGGCTCTATTAATCAACATTCCCCTTCTTAAAATAACATTCCATTCGATTACACAACATTCCTTTCCAATTCATTCTATTTCATTCTGTTTCATAAGATTCCATTCCAAACCACAAAATTCAATTTCATTCCTTAACATTCCATTCATTTCCCCAACATTCTATTCCTTTTCCCAAAATTCCGTTCCATTCCAAAGCATTCCATTCAATTCCACAAGATTCAGTTCCATTCTTAACAATCAATTACATTCGAACACATTATTCCTGTACTATTTCATACCTCTCCAGTGATTCAGTAAAATTCGGTTCTATTAACATTCCAGTTCATATCATAATATTCCATTCGATTGCACATAACACCATTCCATTTCAACCACTCTATTTCTTTCTATTGCATAGGCTTCCACTCCAATCCAAAAATTCCATTCCATTCCTTAACCTCCCATTCCTTTCCCCAATGTTCTATTCTTTTCCACAACATGCCATGGCATACCACAGTATTCCATTCCATTCCTTAAAGTTGCATGCAATTCACAACATTCAATTCCATTTCATAACATGGTTTTCATTCAAACACATTATTACCATTCTGCTACCTAACATTCCATTCCCTTCTTTGAAATTTGGTTCTGTTAATCAACATTCCGCTTCATATCATTACATTCCATTTGTTTACAGAACATCCCATTCAATTGCACACATTGTATCTCCTTCCATTGCATAATTTTCCATTCCAATCCACAAAATTCCTTTCCATTCCTTCAACCTCCATTCCTTCCCCATCTTTCTATTGCTTTACACAACATTCCATTGCATTTCACAGCATTCCTTTCTTTTCCACAACATTCCATTCCATTCCATAACATTCAATTCCATGACAACACATTATTCTCGTTCTCTTACCTAACGTTCCATTCCATTCATTAAAATTCTTTTCTGTAATCAACATTCTACTTCATCCCGTTACATTACAATCGATCACACAACATTCCTTTACATTTCAAACATTCTATTTCATTCTATTACATACGATTCCATTCGAAACAACAAAATTCCATTTCATTCCTTAACCTTTCATTACTTTCGGCAACATTCTATTCCATTCTGAAACATTCCATTGCATTCCACAGCATTCCATTCCATTGCATTGCATTGCATAACATTCTATTCCATTCCAACACATTTTTCCCATTCTGTTGTATAACATTCCATTCCATTCATTATATTTGGTTCTATTAATCAGCATTGCACTTCATAGCATAAAATTCCATTCAATTACACAACATTAATTTCCAATTCATTCTATTTCATTCTGCTTCATAAGTTTCCATTTCAATCCACAAAATACCAATCCTTTCCATAAACTTCCATTGCTTTCACTAACATTCTATGCCCTTCCGCAACATCCATTGCATTGCACAGCATTCCATTCCATTCCTAAACATTCCATTCCATTCCGTAACATTCCATGCGATTCCACTCCACCACATTATTTCCATTCATTTACAAAACATTCCATACTATTCTTCAAAATTCGGTTCTATTAATCAACATTGCACTTCACACCATTACTTTCCTTTCGATTATAAAACATTCCAGCCCATTTAAAACATTCTATTTCATTCCATTCCAATCCTCAAAATTTCATTCCATTCCTTTAACTTCCAATCCTTTCCCAACATTCTATTCCTTTCCACAATATTCCATTCCATTCCACAGCATTCCATTCCATTCCACAGCATAGCATACCATTCCATTACATTTGACTCCATTTGAAAACGTTATTCCGATTATTACCTAACATTGCATTTCACTTTCAAAATTCTCTTCTATTCAACATTCCACCTCACACCATAACATTCCATTCCATTAAAAAGCGTTCTAATTCATACTATTGCATGACATTCTATGCAAATCCACAAAATTCCAATCAATTCATTCACACTCCATTCACTTGCACAACATTCTATTGTTGTCCACATCATTCCACACCATTCCACAGCATAGTATTCAATTGCATAATATTCCTTTCAATTCCACATATCCTATTCCATTCCTAAACATTCCATTGCATTCCACAGCATTCCATTCCATTCCATAAATTACCGTTGCATTTCAAAACATTCCATTCCTTTCCATTCTTTCGATTCCAATCCACTTTATTCCCATTCATTTACAAAACAATCCATAACATTCTTCAAAATTCAGTTCTATTAGTCAACATTGCACTTCAAACGATAGCATTCCATTTGATTATACAACATTCCAGCACATTTCAAACATTCTATGTCATTCCTATCCAAAAAATTCCCTTTCATTCCTTTAACTTCCATTCCTTTCCCAACACTCTATTATTTTCCACAACATGCCATTCCAATCCACAGCATTCCTTTCCATTCCACAAGATAGCAGTCCATTCCATAACATTGTACTCCCTTCGAACACGTTATTCCGATTATTACATAACATTCCATTCCATACTTCAAAATTCGTTTCTAATTATCAACATTCCACTCCATACCATAACATTCCTTACCATTCATCAACATTCCATTACATTGAAAACATTCTATTTCATTCCATTTTATATGACTCCATTCCATACCACAAAAATCCATCCCATTCCTTAACATTTCATTCCTTTCCATTACATTCTACACCTTTCTGCCACATTCCATTGCCTTCCACTGAGTTCCATTCCATTCCATGACTTTCCATTGCATTCCCAAAATTCCATACCATTCCATTACATTGGAATCCACTCCAACACATCATTCCCATTCTGTTGCGTAACATTCCACTCCATTCATTAAAATTTGGTCCTATTATTCAGCATTACACTTGATAACATAACATTCCATTCGACTACACAACATTCCTTTCCAATTCATTATATGTCCTTCTGTTTCATAAGACTCCATTCCTATCAAACAAAATTCCATTCCATTCTTAACCTATCTTGCTTTCCCTAAAATTCTATTCCTTTCCACAACATTCCATTGCATTCCACAGCATTTCATTCCGTTCTGTAACATTCCATTTAATTCCACAACATTCCATTCAATTCCAAAACATTACATTCCTTTCCATTCCATTCGATTCCATTCCAACACATTATTCCCATTTTTTTCCAAAACATTCCATAACTTTCTTCAAAATTCGGTTCTATTAATCAACATTGCACTCCATACCATATCACTCCATTCAATTACACAACATTCCATTCAAATTCAAAAATTCTATTTCATTCCATTCCATGAGATTCCATTCCTATCTTCAAAATTCCATTCCGTTCCTTTAACTTCAATTCCTTTCCAAAAACTCTATTCCTTTCCACTACATGCTATTCCATTTCAGAGCATTCAATTGCATTCCAAAACATAGCATTCCATTGCATAACGTTTGACTCCATTTGAACACGTTATTCAGATTATTACCTAACATTCCATTGCATTCTTAAAAATTTTGTTCTATTAATCAACATTGCACTTCATTACATAAAATTCCATTCCATTATACAACATTCCCCTCCATTTCAAACATTCTATTTCTTTCCTTTGCATAAGATTCCATTTCAATCCACAAAATTCCATTCCATTCCTTAACCTTCCATTGCTTTCACTAACATTCTATTCCTTTCTGCAACATTCCATTGCATTCCATAGCATTCCACTCCATTCCGTAACATTCCATTCCATTCCAAAACATTCCATAACTTTCCATTCCATTCCATTCCCCTCCAACCCTTTATTCCCGTTTTTTACAAAACATTCCATACCATTCTTCAAAGATCGGTTATATTTAAAAACATTGCACTTCATACCATAACATTCCATTCCATTATACAACATTCCAGTCCATTTCAAATAATCTATTTCTTTCCATTCCATAAGATTCCATTTACTTTCATAAATTTCCATTGCACTCCATTAACATGCATTCCTTTCCCAACACTCTATTCTTTCCACATTTCATTCCATTCCACAGCATTCCATTCAACTACACCATATTCCATTTCATTCCTTAACATTCAATTCCATTCCACACGTTATACCCGTTCTATTACATAACATTCCATTGATTCAGTAAAATTTGGTTCTGTTAATTAACTTTCCATTTCATATCATAACATTCCTTTTGATGACACAGAACACTTTTCCACTTCAGACATTTTATTTCATTCTATTGCTTCGGATACCATTACAATCCACAAAATTCCATTCTCTTCCTTAACATTCCATTACTTTCCCCAACGTTCTATTCTTCTCCACTACTTCCCATTGCATTCCACATCATTCGAATACGTTTCGTAACATTCCATTCAATTCCGCAGCATTCCATTCCATTCCATAACATTCGATTCCATTCCATCACATTATTCCCATTCTGTTCTGATTCATTCAATACCATTCATTAAAATTCAGCTCTATTAATCAACATTCCCCTTCTTAAAATAACATTCCATTCGATTACACAACATTCCTTTCCAATTCATTATATTTCATTCTGTTTCATAAGATTCCATTCCAAACCACAAAATTCAATTTCATTCTTAACATTCCATTCATTTCCCCAACATTCTATTCCTTTCCTCAATATTCCTTTCCATTCCAAAGCATTCCATTCAATTCCCCCAGATTCAGTTCCATTCCTTTACAATTACATTCCAACATATTATTCGTGTACTATTACATACGTCTCCATTGATTCAGTAAAGTTCGGTTCTATTAACATTCCAGTTCATATCATAATATTAAATTCGTTGTGCAGAACACCATTCCATTTCAACCATTCTGTTTCATTCTATGGCATAGGATTCCATTCCAATCCACAAAATTCAATTACATTCCTTAACCTCCCATTCCTTTCCCCAATGTTCTATTCCTTTCCACAACATGCCATGGCATTCCACAGCATTCCATTCCATTCCTTAACATTGCATGCAATTCACAACATTCAATTCCATTGCATAACATGGTTTTCATTCAAACACATTATTACCAATCTGTTACCTAACATTCCATTCCCTTCTTTGAAATTCGGTTCTATTAATCAACATTCCACTTCATACCATTACATTCCATTTGATTACAGAACATCCCATTCAATTGCACACATTGTATGTCCTTCCATTGCATAATTTTCCATTCCAATCCACAAAATTCCTTTCCACTCCTTCAACCTCCATTCCTTCCCCAACTTTCTATTCTTTCCACAACATTCCATTTCATTCCACAGCATTCCATTCCATTCCATAAGTTACCATTCATTTCAAAACATTCCACTCCTTTCCATTTAATTAGATTCAAATCCAACACTTTATTCCCATTCATTTACAAAACATTCCATAACATTCTTCAAAATTCGGTTCTATTAATCAACATTCCACTTCATACCATTACATTCCATTTGATTACAGAACATCCCATTAAATTGCACACATTGTATCTCCTTCCATTGCATAATTTTCCATTCCAATCCACAAAATTCCTTTCCACTCCTTCAACCTCCATTCCTTCCCCAAATTTCTATTGCTTTCCACAACATTCCATTGCATTCAACAGCATTCCATTCCTTTCCATAACCTTCCATTCAATTCCACAACATTCCATTCCATTCCATTACATTCAATTCCATGCCAACACATTATTCTCGTTCTCTTACTTAACATTCCATTCCATTCATTAAAATTCTTTTCTGTTAATCAAAATTCTACTTCATCCCATTACATTACATTCGATTACACAAAATTCCTTTCCATTTCAAACATCCTATTTCATTCTATTACATAGGATTCCATTGGAAACCACAAAATTCCATTCCATTCCTTAATGTTTCCTTCCTTCCCCAACATTCTACACATTTCTGCCACTCTCCATTGCTTTCCACTGCATTCCATTTCTTTCCATGACTTTCCATTGCATTCCCAAACTTTCCATACCATTCCATTACATTCAAATACCTTCCAACATATCATTCCCGTTATGTTGCATAACATTCCATTCTTTCATTAAAATTTGGTCCTATTATTCAACATTACATTTGATAGCATAACCATCCATTTGACTACACAACATTCCTTTGCAATTCATCATACTTCCTTCTGTTTAATAAGATTTCTTTCCTAACCTCAAAATTCGATTCCCTTCCTTAACCTAACATTGCTTTCCCTAACATTCTATTGCTTTCCACAACATTCCTTTGCATTCCACAGCATTCCATTCAGTTCTGTAACATTCCATTTAATTCCACAACTTTCCATTTAATTCCAAAACATTCCATTTCTTTCCATTCCATTCTATTCCATTTCAAAACAGTGTTTCCATTCTTTTACAGACATATCATACCATTCATTAAAATTCAGTATATTAATGAACATTGCACTTCATACCATAACATTGCATTTGATTATAAAACATCCTCCATTTCACATATTCTAATTCATTCCATTCCATAAGATTCCATTGCAATTCACAAGATTCTATTCCATTCCTTTTACGTCCATTCCTTTCCCAACATTCTATTCCTTTACACTATAATCCATTGCATTCCACAGCATCTATTCCATTCCATAACATTCCTTATATTCCACAACATTGCACTCCATTACATTACATTCGAACACATTATTCCCTTTCTGTTACATAACATTCCATTCCATTCATTAAAATTCGATTCTGTTAATCTACTTTGAACTTCCTGCCGTAAGATTCTATTTGATTACACAACATTCCATTCCATTTCAAACATTCTATTTCATTATGCTGCATAAGTTTCCATTCCAATCCACCACATTCCATTCCTTTCCTTAACCTTCCTTTCCTTTCTCCAACATTCTACTCTTCCCCACAACATTCCATTGCATTCCACCAAATTCCAATCCATTCCAGAACATTCCATTCAATTCCACAACTTTCCATTCCATTCCATCATATTCGATTCATTTCCAAAACCTTATTCCCATTCTGTTACATAACATTCCATACATTAATTAAATTCAATTCTATTAATCTGCATTCCACATCATCCTATAACATTCCGTTCAATTACACCACATTCTATCCCATTTCAAACGCTCTATTTCATCTATTGAATAAGATTCCATTCCAAACCACAAAATTCCATTTCATTCCTTAACTTTCCATTCATTTCCCCAACATTCTATTCCTACCCCAACATTCCATTAAATTCCATAGCATTCCTTTAAATTCCACAATATTCAATTCCATTCCTTAACATTCAATTCCATTCCAACACATTATTCCTGTACTATTACATACCTCTCCGTTGATTCAGTAAAATTCGGTTCTATTAACATTCCAATTCATATCACAATATTCCATTACATTACACAGAACACCATTCCATTTTAACCATTCTATTTCTTTCTATTGCAAAGGATTCCATTCCAATCCACAAAATTCCATTTCATTACTTTACCAACCATTCCTTTCAAGAACGTTCTATTCCTTTCCACAACATGCCATAGCATTCCACAGCATTCCATTCCATTCCTTAACATTGCAAGCAATTCCACAACATTCAATTCCATTAATCAACATTGTTTCCATTCAAACACATTATTCCAATTCTGTTACCTAAAATTCCATTCCAGTCTTTGAAATTCGGTTTTGTTAATCAACATTCCACTTCATACCATAACCTTCCTTACCTTTCGTCAACATTCCATTTCATTTAAAACATTCTATTTCATTCCATTCCCTAAGATTCCATTCCATACAACAAAATTCTATTCCATTCCTTAACATTTTATTCCTTTCCCCAACATTCTACACCTTTCTGCCACATTCTCTTGCCTTCCACTGCATTCCATTCCATTCCATGACTTTCCATTACATTCCAAAACATTCCATACCATTTCATACATTCGATTCCATTCCAACACATCTCACCCGTTCTGTTGCATAACATTCCATTCCATTCATTAAAATTTGGTCCTATTATTCAACATTACACTTGATAGCATAACATTCTATTCAACTACACAACATTCTTTTTCAATTCATTATATTTCTCTCTGTTTCATAAGATTCCGTTCCTATCCACAAAATTCCATTCCATTCCTTAACCTAACATTGCTATCCCTAACATTCTCTTCCTTTCCACAACCTTCCATTGCATTCCACAGCATTACATTCCTTTCTGTATCATTCCATTTAGTTCCACAACATTCCATTCCAAAACATTCCATTCCTTCCCATTCCATTCGATTCCATTTCAAAACATTATTCCCATTCCATTTAATTCCCAAAACATTCCATATCATTCATTAAAATTCAGTATATTAATCAACATTTCCCTTCATACCATAAAATTGCATTCGATTGAAAAACATTCTCCGTTTCCTATATTCTATTTCATTCCATTCCATAAGATTCCATTGCAATTCACAAGATTCTATTCCATTCCTTTTACGTTCATTCTATTCCCAACATTCTATTCCTTTACTCTACAGTCCACTGCATTCCACAGCATCCATTCCATTCCATAACATTCCTTTCAATTCTACAACATTGCACTCCATTCCACAACATTCCATTGCATTCGAACACATTATTCCCTTTCTGTTACAGAACAATCCATTCCATTTATTAAAATTCGATTCTGTTAATCTACTTTAAACTTCATACCATAACATGCTATTCGATTACACTGCATACCGTTCTATTTCAAACATTGTATATCATTATGTTGAATAAGTTTCCATTCCAGTCCACAAAATTCCATTCCTTTCCTTAACCTTCCTTTCCTTTCTCCAACATTCTACTCCTTCCCACAACATTCCTTTGCATTTTGCCAAATTCCATTCCATTCCAGAACATTCCATTCAGTTCCACAACATTCCATTCCATTCCATAACATTCGATTCAATTCCAAAACCTTATTCCCATTCTGTTACATAACATTCCATACATTAATTAAAATTCAGTTCTATTACTCTGCGTTCCACGTCATCCCATAACATTCCATTTGATTACACCATATTCCATTCCTTTTCAAACGCTCTATTTCATTCTATTAATAACAGTCCGTTCCAAACCAGAAAAATCCATTTCATTCCTTAACATTCCATTCATTTCCAAAACATTCTTTTCTTTCCCCAGCATTCCATTCCATTCCAAAGCATTCCATTCAATTAAACAATATTCAATTCCTTTCCTTAACATTCTGTTCCATTCCAACACATTATTCCTGTGCTATTACATATCTCTCCAATGATTCAGTAAAATTCGGTTCTATTAACATTCCAATTCATATAATAATATTCCATTTGATTAGACAGAACACCATTCCATTTCAACCTTTCTATTTTGTTCTATTGCAGAGTATTCCATTCCAATCCACAAAATTCGATTCCATTCCTTAACCTCCCATTCCTTTCCAAAACGTTCTATTCCTTTCCACAACATGCCATGGCATTCCACAGCATTCCATTCCATTCCTTAACATTGCATGCAATTCCACAACATTCAATTCCATTGCATAACATTGTTTCCATTCAATCACATTATTCCCATTCTGTTACCTAACATTCCATTCCATTCTTTGAAATTCGGTTCTGTTAATCAACATTCCACTTCATACCATTACATTCCATTTGATTTCAGAACATCCCATTCAATTGCACACATTATATCTCCTTCCATTGCATAATTTTCCATTACAAGCCACCAAATTCCTTTCCATTCCTTCACCCTCCTTTCCTTCCCCAACTTTCTATTGCTTTCCACAACATTCCATTGCATTTCACAGCATTGATTCCTTTCCATAACATTTCTTTCAATTCCACAACATTCCATTCCATTCCATAACATTCAATTCCATGACAACACATTATTCTCGTTCTCTTACCTAACATTCCATTCCATTCATTAAAATTCTTTTCTGTTAATCAACATTCTACTTCATCCCATTACGTTACATTCGACTGCACAACACTCCTTTCCATTTCAAACATTCTGTTTCATTCTATTACATGGGATTCCATTCGAAACCACAAAATTCCATTCATTCCTTAACCTTTATTCCTTTCAGCAGCATTCTATTCCACTCCAAATCATTCCATTGCGTTCCACAGCATTCCATTGCATTCCATTCCATAACATTCTTTCCATTCCAACACATTACTCCCATTCTGTTGTATAACATTCCATTCAATTCATTAAATTTTGTTCTGTTAATCAACATTGCACTTCATAGCATAAAATTCCTTTCAATTACACAACATTTCTTTCCAATTTATTATATTTCATTCGTTTTCCTAAGTTTCCATTTCAATCCACAAAATTCCATAACATGCCTTAAGTTTTCATTGCTTTCACCTACATTCTACTCCCTTCCACAACATTCCATGGCATTTCACAGTATTCCATTCCATTCCGCAACATTTCCTTCCATTCCAAAACATGCAATTCCTTACCATTCCATTCGGTTCCACTCCAACACATTATTCCCATTCTTTTACCAAACATTGCATTCCATTCTTCAAAATTCGTTTCTATTCAACATTCCACCTCACACCATAACATTCCATTCCATTAAAAAACATTCTAATTCATACTATTGCATGACATTAAATGCCAATCCACAAAATTCCATTCCATTCCTTCACACTCCATTCATTTCCACAACTTCTATTGCTTTCCACAACAGTCCATTTTGTTCCACAGCAATGCATTCCCTTCCGTAACATTCCATTCAATTCCACACATCGTATTCCATTCCTAAACATTCCACAGCATTCCATTCCATTCCATAACTTACCATTACATTCCAAATCATTCCATTTATTTCCGTTCAATTCGATTCCATTCCAACACCTTGTTATTATTCTTGTACAAAACTTTCCGTAACATTCTTCAAAACTCGGTTCTATTAATCCACACTGCACTTCACACTATAACACTCCATTCGATAATACAACATTCCAGTCCATTTCAAACATTCAATGTCATTCCAATCCACAAAATTCCATTCCATTCCTTTAACTTCCATTCTTTCCCAACACTATATTCTTTTCCACAACATTTCATTCCATTCCACAGCATTCGTTTCCATTCCTCAAGATAGCACTCCATTCCATAACATTCTACTCCATTCGAACACGTTATTCCGATTATTACCTAGCATTCCATTCCATTCTTCAAAATTCGGTTCTATTAATCAACATTCCACTTCATACCATAACATTCCTTACCATTCATCAACATTCCATTCCATTGAAAACATTCTATTTCATTTCATTGCGTAAGATTCCATTCCATACCACAAAATTCCATTCCATTCCTTAACATTTCATTTCTTTCCCCAACATTCGACACCTTTCTGCCACATTCCATTTCCTTCCACTGTATTCCATTCCATTCCATGTCTTTCCATTTCATTCCAGAACATTCCATACCATTCCATTACATTCGATTCCATTCCAACACATAATTCCCGTTCTGTTGCATAAATTTCCATTCCATTCATTAAAATTTGGTCCTATTATTCAACATTACACTTGATAGCATAACATTCTATTCCATTTCAAATTCTGTATTTCATTGTATTAATAAGACTCCGTTCCAAACCACAAAAATCCATTTCATTCCTTAAAATTCCATTCATTTCCCCAACATTCTGTTCCTTCCCCAGCATTCCATTCCATTCCAAAGCACTCCATTCAATTCCACAATATTCAATTCCATTCCTTAGCATTCAATTCCATTCCAACACATTATTCCTGTGCTATTACATACCTCTCCACTGATTCAGGAAAATTCGGTTCTATTACCATTCCAATTCATATCTTAATATTCCATTGCATTACACCGAACACCATTGAAATTCAACCTTTCCATTTCGTTCTATTGCATAGGATTCCATTCCAATTCACAAAATTCCGTTCTATTCCTTAACCTCCCATTCCTTTCCCCAACTTTCTATTCCATTCCACAACATTCCATGGCATTCCACAGCATTCCACTCCGTTCCTAAACGTTGCATGCAATTCCACAACATTCAATTCCATTGCATAACATTGTTTCCATTCAAACACGTTATTCCCATTCTGTTCCCTAACATTCCATTCCATTCTTTGAAATTCGGTTCTGTTAATCAACATTCCACTTCATACCATTACATTCCATTTGATTACAGAACATCCCATTCAACTGCACACATTATATCTCCTTCCATTGCATAATTTTCCATTACAAGCCACCAAATTCCTTTCCATTCCTTCACCCTCCTTTCCTTCCCGGCATTCTAGTGCTTTCCACAACATTCCATTGCATTCCACAGCATTCCATTCCTTTCCATAACAATCCAGTCAATTCCACAACATTCCATTCCATTCCATAACATTCAATTCCATGCCAACACATTATTTTCGTTCTCTTACCTAACATTCCATTCCATTCATTAAAATTCTTTTCTGTTAATCAACATTCTACTTCATCCCATTACATTACATTCGAATGCACAACACTACTTTCCATTTCAAACATTCTATTTCATTCTATTATATAAGATTCCATTCGAAACCACAAAATTCCATTCCATTCCTTAACCTTTCATTCCTTTCGGCAACATTCTATTCCACTCCAAAACATTCCATTGCATTCCACAGCATTCCAATTCATTGCATTCCATAACATTCTATTCCATTCCACAACATTATTCCCATTCTGTTGTACAACATTCCATTCCATTCATTAAATTTGGTTCTATTAATCAACATTGCACTTCATAGCATAAAATTCCTTTCAATTACACAACATTTCTTTCCAATTCATTCTATTTCATTCTTTTACATAAGTTTCCATTTCAATCCACAAAATTTCATCACATTCCTTAAGTTTTCATTTCTTTCACTAACATTCTATACCCTTCCGGAACATTCCATGGCATTTCACAGCATTCCATTCCATTCCGCAACATTTCCTTCCATTCCAAAACATGCAATTAGATACCATTCCATTCGATTCCACTCCAACACATTATTCCCATTCCTTTACAAAACATTCCATTCCATTCTTCAAAATTCGCTTCTATTCAACATTCCACCTCACACCATAACATTCCATTTCATTAAACAACATTCTAATTCATACTATTGCATGACATTAAATGCCAATCCACAAAATTCCATACCATTCCTTAAACTTCCATTACATTCCCCAAGTTCTTTTCCTTTACACAATATTTTATTGCATTCCACAGCATTCCATTCCATTCCGTAATATTTCATTCAATTCCACAACATTCCATTCCATGCCATTACATTCAATTCCATTCCAAAACACCACTCCCGTTCGGTTGCATAACATTCCATTACAATCATTAAAATTGGGTCTCTTAATCAACATTACATTTCATAGCATAACATTCCATTCGATTACACAACATTCCCTTCCAATTCATTCTATTTCATTCTGTTTCATAAGATTCCATTCCTATCCAAAAATTCCATTCCATTACTTAACCCCCCATTGCATTCCACAGAATTCCATTGCAGTCCATAAAATTTCACTGAATTCCACAACATTTCGTTCCATTCAATAACATGCAAGTACATGCCAAAACCTTAGTCTCATTCTTTGACCTAAGATTCCATTACATTCATTAAAATTCTTTTCTGTTAATCAGTATTCCACTTCATCACACTACATTACATTCGATTACACAACATTTCATTCCATTTTAAACATTTTATTTCGTTATCTTGCATACGATTCCATTCCAATCCACAAAATTCCATTCCGTTCCTGAACATTTCATTCCTTTCCCCAACATTCTATTCCATTCCGCAACATTCCACTGCATGCCACTGCATTCCTCTCCATTCCATTCTATAACATTCGATTCCATTCGAACATATTATTCCGGTTCGGCTGCATGACTCTCCAATCCATTCATTAAATTTGGTTCTATTAATCAACTTTCCACTTCATAGCATAAAATTCCATTCGGTTACACAACATTCCTTTCCAATTCAAGCATTCTATTTCATTCTTTTGCATCAGGTTCCATTCCAATCCAAAAAATTATTTTCCATTCCTTAACCTTCCATTCCTTTGCCCAACATTCTATTGCTTCCACAGCATTCCATTGCATTCCACAGCATTCCCTTCCATTCCACAGCATTCCATTCCATTCTGTAACATTCGACTCCATTAAAACACATTATTCCTATTCTGTTACATAACATTCCAATTCTTTCATTAATATTCAGTTCTATTAATCTACATTTCACTTCATACCATACATTCCATTCGATTACACAACATTTCATTGCACTTCATACAATTTACATCATTCCATTGCATAAGATTCCATTCCAATACACAAAATACTGTTAAATTCCTTATCCTCCATTCTTTTCTCCAACATTCTATTCCTTTCAAAAACATTCCATTGCATTGCACAGCGTAAAATCCATTCCTTTCCCCAACATTCTATTCCTTTCCACTACTTTCCATTGCCTTCCACATCACTCCATTCCATTCCAAAACATTCCGTTCAATTCCACAACATGGCATTCCATTTCAAAACTTTAAATTCCATTAAAACACCTTATTCCTGTTCTGTTACCTAACATTGCATACCACTCCATAAATTCGGTTCTATTATTCCACATTCCACTTCATACCATAACATTCCTTTCGATTGCACAACATTCTTTCCATTGCAAACATTCTAGTTCATTCCATTGCATAAGGTTCCATTCCAATCCACAAAACTCCATTCCATTCCTTGTACTTCAATTCCTTTCCCCAATGTTCTATTCCTTCCCACAGCATTCCATTGCATTCCACCGAATTCCATTCTGTTCCATAACATTCCATTCAATTCAACATTTCATTCCATTCCATAACATTGAATCATTTCCAACACATTATTCACATTCTGTTACATAACATTCCATTCCATTCATTAAAATTCAGTTCTGTTACTCTACATTACACATCATCCCATAACATTCCATTCGATTACACCACATTCCATTCCATTTCAAACATTCTATTTCATTCTATTGCATAAGATACCATTCCAATCCACAAAATTCCATTTCATTCCTTAACCTTACGTTCCTTTCACGAACATTCTATTCCTTTCCCCAACATTCCGTTCCATTCCACAGCATTCCATTCATTTCCAAAATTTTACATTCCATTCCTTTACATTCGATACAATTCCAACACATTATTCCCGTACGATTAAATAGCTTTCCATTGATCCAGTGAAATTTGGTTCTTTTACCATTCCAATTTATGTCATAATATTCCACTTGATTACACAGAACACATTTCCATTTCAACCATTCTATTTCGTTCTATTGCATAGGATTCCATTCCAATGCACAAAATTCCATTCCATTCCTTAAACTCCCATCCCTTTCCCCAATGTTCTATTCCTCTCCACAACATGTCATTACATTCCACAGAATTCTATTCCATTCCTTAACGTTCCATTCATTTCCACAACATTCAATTCCATTACATAACAATGATTCCATTCAAACACATTATTCCCATTCTCTTACCTAACATTCCATTCCATTCTTTGAAATTCGGTTGTATTAATCAGCATTCCACTTCATACCATACCATTCCATTCCGTTACACAACATCTCATTACCCTGCAAACATTGTATCTCATTCCATTGCATCAGATTCTATTCCAATCCACAAAATTCCTTTCCATTCCTTCACCTTCCATTCCTTTCCCCAACATTCTATTCCTTTCTACAACATTCCATTGCATTGCACAGTATTCCATTCCATTTTGTAACATTCCATTCAATGCCACAGCATTCTATTCCATTCCACAACATTATTCCCATTCTGTTACAAAACTTTCAATACCATTCATTAAAATTCGGTTCTATTAATCAACATTCCCATTCATAGCATAACATATCATTCGATTACAAACATTCCTTTCCAATTCATTTCATTTCATTCTATTTCATTAGATTCCATTCCAATCGAAAAAATTCCATTCCATTCCTTAACCTTCCATTGCTTTCCGTGACATTCTATTCCTTTCCACAGCATTCCATTCCATTCCAAAACATACAATACTTTCCATTCCATTCAATTCCACTCCAACACGTTATTCCCACTCTGTTACAAACATTCCATACCATTCATTAAAATTAAGAACACTAATCAACATTGCACTTCACACCATAACATTCCATTCGATCATACAACATTCCGGTTCATTTCAAATATTCTATTCCATTCCATTCCATAAGATTCCATTCCAGTCCTCAAAATTCCATTCCATTCCTTTAACTTCCATTCCTTTCTCAACACTCTGTTCCTTTCCACCACATTAGATTCCATTCCACAACGTAGCATTCCATTCCATAACATGCGACTCCATTCGCACACGTTATTCTTATTATTACCTAACATTTCATTCAATTCTTGAAAATTCGGTTCTATTAACCAGCATTCAACTTCATACCATAACATTCCACTCCATTACACAACATTACTTTCCAATTCATTCTATTTCATTCTTTTGCATAAGATTCCATTAAAATCCAAAAAACTCCATCCCATTCCTTAACCTCCCATTGCATTCCAGAGCATTCCGTCCCTATCTATAACATTCCATTCAATTCCACAACATTCCGTTCCATTCCATTCCATCATTCAAATCCATGCCAAAAGCTTATTCTCCTTCTGTTACCTTACACTGCATCCATTCATTATAATTCTTTTCTGTTATTCAACATTCCACATCAACCCATTACATTTCTTTCAATTAAACATTCCACTCCATTTCAAACATTCTGTTTCATTCTATTGCATATGATTCCATTCCAATCCACAAAGATCCATTCCACTCCCTATCATTTCATTCCTTTCCACAACATTCCTTTGTATTCCACAGCATTCCATTCCATTCTATGAAATTCGATTCCATTCCAACACATCATTCCAATTCTGTTCTATAACACTCCATTCCATTCATTAAATTTGATTCTATTAATCAACTTTCCACTTCATAGCATAAAATTCCTTTCGATTACGCAACATTTGTTTCCAATTCAAACATTCTATTTCATTCTTTTACATAAGATTCCATTCCAATCCAAATATTGTTTTCCCTTCCTTACACTTCCATTCCTTTCCCAAATATTCTATTCCTTTCCACAACGCATCATTGCATTTCACAGCATTCCCTTCCATTCCATAACATTCCTTTCAATTCCACAACATTCCATTCCATTCTGTAACATTCAATTCCATTCCAACACATTATTCCTGTTCTGTTAACTAACATTCCATTTCATTTATTAAAATTCAGTTCTATTAATCTACATTTCACTTCATACCATGCATACCAATCGATTACACAACATTCCATTGCACTTCATGCAATTTACATTATTCCATTGCATAAGATTTCATTCCAGTTCACAAAATTCCATTAGATCCCTTAACTTACGTTCCTTTCTCCAACATTCTATTTCTTTCAACATTTCATTGTATTACACAGCATTCAATTATTTTCCTTTCCCCAACATTCTGTTCCTTTCCACTACTCTCCATTGCCTTCCACATCATTCAATTCCATTCCTTAACATTCCTTTCAATTCCCAAACATGACATCCCACTCCATAACATTCAATTCCACTTAAACACCTTATTCCATTTCTGTTACCTAACATTCCATACGGTTCTTTCAAATTATGTTCTATTAATCAACATTTCACTTCATACAATAACATTCCATTCGATTATACAACATTCCTTTCCATTACAAACATTCTATTTCATTCCATTGCATATTATTCCATTCCGATCCATAAAATTCAATTTAATTCCTTAACCTTCCATTCTTTTCCCCAACGTTCTATTCCTTTCCACAATGTTCCATTGCATTCCGCAGGATTCCATTCCATTCAACAGATTGAATTCAATTCCAACACATTATTCCCGTTCTGTTACCTAACATTCCATTCCATTCATTAAAATTCTTTTCTATAAATCAACATTCCACTTCATAGCATAGCATTCTTTCGATTACACACCATCCCATTCAATTGCAAACATTCTTTTTCATTCCATTGGAGAAGATTCCATTCCAATCTACAAAATTCAATTCCATTTCTTCACCCTCCATTCCTTTCCCATCTTTCTATTGCTTTTCACAACCTTCCGTTACATTCCACAGCATTCCATTCCTATCCGTAACATTCCATTCCAGTCCACAAATTCCGTTCCATTCCTTAACCCGCAATTCCTTTTCTCAACTTTCTACTGCTTTCCAAAATATTTAACTGCATCCACACCATTCCATTCCATTCCATATCTTTCCATTGCATTCCAAAACATTCCATTCCATTCGACTCCTTTTAATCCCATTCAAACACAATATTCCCATTCTTTCACCTTACATTCCATTCCTTTCTTTAATACTCCGTTCTATTAATCAACATTTCATTTCATATGATAACATTCCATTCCATTTCACAGCATCCCATTCCATATCAAATATTCTATTTCATTATACAGCATAAGATTCCAATCCAGTACACAAAATTAGATTCCATTCCGTAAATTTCCCCAACATTCCAATCCATTCCACAGCATTGCATTCCATACCTTAACATTCCATTCAATTCCATAACATTCTATTACTTTCTTCAAAATTCCATTGCATTCCACAGCATTCCATTCTTTTCCATATCATTTGTTGCATTCGGAAAAATTCCATTACATTCCATTACATTCGATTCCTTTCCAAGTCATTTTTTCCCGTTCTGTTGTGTAACATTCTGTACCATCCATTAAAATTTGGTCCTATTAAGCAACATTCCACTTGGCAGCAGAATATTCCATTCCATTACACAACATTCCTCTCCAATTCTTTCTATTTCATTCTTTTGCATAAGATTCCATTCCTATCCAAAAATTCCATTCCATTACTTAACCTCCCATTTCATTCCACAGCATTCCATTCCTGTCCATAGTATTTCATTGAATTCCACAACATTCCATTCCATATCATAACATTCAAATCCATGACAAAACCTTATTCTCGTTCTGTTACCTAACATTTCATTCCATTCATTAAAATTCTTTTTTGTTAATCAATATTCCACTTCATCCAATTACATTACATTCAATTACACAACATTCCATTCCATTTCAAACATTCTATTTCTTTCTGTTGCATAAGATTCCATTCCAATCCACAAAATTCCATTCCATTCCTGAACATTTCATTTCTTTCCCCAACATTCTATTCCGTTCCGCAACTTCCATTGCATTCCACTACATTCCATTCTATAACATTCGATTCAATTCGACCACAGTATTCAGCTTCTGTTGCATGACTCTCCGTTCCATTCATTAAATTTGGTTCTGTTAATCAACTTTCCACTTCATAGCATAAAATTCCATTCGATTACACAACATTAATTTCCAATTCAAACATTCTATTTCATTCTGTTGCATAAGGTTCCATTCCAATCCAAAAAATTATATTCCAGTCCTTAACCTTCCATTCCTTTCCCCAGCATTCTATTCCTTTCCTCAACATTCCATTGCATTCCACAGAATTCCCTTCCATTCCATAACACTCCTTTCAATTCCACAACTTCCATTCCATTCTGTAACATTCGACTCCATTCCAACACATTATTCCTGTTCTATTACCGAAAATTCCATTACTTTCATTAATATTTAGTTCTATTAAACTACATTTCACTTCATACCATACATTCCATTTGATTACACATCATTCCATTGCACGTCATACAATTTATATCATTCCATTGCATAAGATTCTATTCCAATACACAAAATACCATTACATTCCTTAAACTCCATTCTTTTCTAAAACATTCCATTCCTTTCCAAAACATTCCACTGCATTGCACAGCATTAAAATCCATTCCTTTCCCCAACATTCTATTCCTTTCCACTACTTTCCATTGCTATCCACATCATTCCATTCCTTTCCGAAACATTGAATTCAATTCCAACACTTTATTTCAGTTATGTTATCTAACATTGCATTCCATTCATTAAAATTCTTTTCTATTAATCATTATTCTACTTCACAGCACAGCATTCTTTCAATTACACAACATCCCATTCAATTGCCAACATTGCGTCTCATTCCATTGAACAAGATACCATTCCAGTCTACAAAATTCAATTCCATTTCTTCACCCTCCATTCCTTTCCCCAACTTTCTATTGCTTTCCACAACATTGCATTGCATTCCAAAGCATTCCATTCTTGTCCATAACATTCCATTCCTATCCACAAATTCCGTTCCATTCCTTCACTGTCAATTCCTTTCAGCAACTTTCTATTGCTTTTCACAACATTCCACAGCATTCCATAGCATTGCATTCCATTCCATATCTTTCCATTGCATTCCAAAACATTCCATTCCATTCGATTCCATTCAAACACATTATTCCCATACTTTCAACTTATATACCATTCCATTCTTGAACACTCAGTTCTATTAATCAAAATTTCACTTCATACAATAACAATCCATTCCATTTCACAGCATCACATTCCATTTCAAACATTCTATTTCATTATATAGCATAAGATTCCATTCCAATACACAAAATTAGATTCCATTCCGTAAACATTCCCCGACATTCCAATCCATTCCACAGCATTGCATTCCATACCTTAACATTCCATGGATTTCCATAATATTCTATTACTTTCCTGAACATTGCATTGCATTCCACAGCATTCCAATCCATTCCATATCACTTGTTGCATTCGGAAACATTCCATTCCATTACATTACATTCGATTCCATTCCAACACAATTTTACCCATTCTGTTGCATAACATTCTGTACCATTCATTAAAATTTGGTCCTATTAATCAACATTCCACTTCACAGCATAACATTTCATTCGATTACACAACATTGATTTCCAATTCACTCTATTTTCTTCTTTTTCATAAGGTTCCATTCCAATCCAGAAAATTCCATTCCTTTCGTTAACCTCCCGTTGCTCTCCTAGTATTCTATTCCTTTCCTCAACATTCCATTGGATTCCACTTTATTCCCTTCAATTACGAAACATTCAATTCAATTGCACAACTTTGCATTTCATTCCATAACATTCATTACGAATTCCAAAACATCACAGCCGTTCTGTTACCTAATATTCCACTCCATTGTCCAAAATTCGGTTTCATTAATCAACATTCCACTTCATACCATAACGTTCAATTACATTCCACAACATTGCCTTGCACTTAAAACCTTCTATTTCCTTCTATAGCATAACATTCCATTCCAGTCCACAAAATTCCATTTCATTCCTTTACCTTCCATTTCTTTCCTCAACATTGTAATCTTTTCCACAATATTCCAAAGCATTCCACCGAATTCCATTCCACTCCATAACATTAAATTCAATTCCGCAGCATTCCATTCCATTCCATAACATTCGATTGTATTCCAAAATATTCCATTCCATTTCAACACATTATTCCCATTCTGTTCCGAATCATTCAATACCATTCATTAAAATTCGGCTCTATTAATCAACATTCCCCTTCTTAAAATAACATTCCATTCGATTACACAACATTCCTTTCTAATTCATTCTATTTCATTCTGTTTCATAATATTCCAGTCCAATCCACAAAATTCCATTCCTTTCCTTTAAATACCATTCCTTTCAAAACACTCTGTTCCTTTCCACAACATTCTATTCCATTTCACAGCATTCCATTCCATTCCAAAACATAGCATTCCATTCCATAACGTTTGACTCCATTTGAACACGTTATTCTGATTATTACCAACATTCTGTGCATTCTTGAAAATTTGGTTCCATTAATCAACATTGCACTTCATCCCATAAAATTCCATTCCATTATACAACATTCCACTTGTTTTCAAACATTCTATTTCTTTCCATTGCATAAGATTCCATTTCAATCACAAAATTCCATTCCATTCCTTAACCTTCCATTGCCTTCACTTACATTCTATTCCTTGCCGCAACATTCCATTGCATTCCACAGCATTCCCTTCCATTCCGTATCATTCCATTCCATTCCTTTCCATTCCATTCGATTCATTCCAACACATTATTCCCATTCTTTTACAAAACATTCCATACCACTATTCAAAATTCGGTTAATTAATCAACATTACTCTTCACACCATTACTTTCCATTTCATTATACAACATTCCAGCCCATTTCAAACATTCTATTTAATTCCTTTCCAATTCTCAAATTCATTTCCATTCCTTTAACTTAAAATCCTTTCCCAGCATTCTATTCCTTTCCAAAACATTCCATTCCTTTCCACAGCATTCCATTCCATTCCACAACATAGCATTCCATTCCATCATATTTGACTCCATTTGAAGACGTTATTCTGATTATTTCCAACATTCCATTCCATTCTTCAAAATTCGTTTCTAATAATCAACATTCCACTCCATAACATAACATTCCTTACCATTCATCAACATACCATTCCATTGAAAACATTCTATTTCATTCCATTTGCATAAGATTCATTTCCATACCACAAAATTCCATTCCATTCCTTAACATTTCATTCCTTTCCCCAACATTCTACACCTTTCCGCCACATTCCATTGCCTTCCACTGCATTCCATTCCAGTCTATCAGTTTCCATTGCATTCCAAAACATTCCATACCGTTCCATTACATTCGATTCCATTCCAACACATCATTCCCGCTCTGTTGCATAAGATTCCATTCCATTTGTTAAAATTTGTTCCTATTATTCAACATTACACTTGATAGCATAACATTAAATTCCACTAGACAACATTCCTGTTCAATTCATTATATTTCCTTCTGTTTCATAAGATTCCATTCCTATCCACAAAATTCCATTCCATTCCTTAACCTAACATTGCTTTCCCTAACATTCTATTCCTTTCCACAACACACCATTGCATTCCACAGCATTCCATTCTGTTCTGTAACATTCCATTTAATTCCACAACTTTCCATTCCATTCCAAAACATTCCATTCCATTCCATTTCAACACATTATTCCCATTCTTTTACAAAACATTCCATTCTGTTCATTAAAATTCTTTATATTAATCGACATTGCACTTCATACCATAACATTGCATTCAATTATAAAACATTCTCCATTTCATATATTCTATTTCATTATATTGCATAAGATTCCTTTGCAATACACAAGATTCTATGCCATTCCTTTTACGTCCATTCTTTCCCAACATTCTATTACTTTACACTACATTCCATTGCATTCCACAGCACCCATTCCATTCCATAACATTCCTTACAGTTCCACAACATTGCACTCCATTCAATACATTCCATTGCATTCGAACAATTTATTCCCTTTCTGTTACAGGAAATTCCATTCCATTCATTAAAATTCGATGCTGTTAATGTACTTTCAACGTCATACAATAATATTCTATTCAATTACACTGCATTCTGTTCCATTTCAAATATTTTATTTCATTATGTTGCCTAAGTTTCCTTTCCAATTCACAAAATTCCATTCCTTTCCTTAACCTTCCTTTCCTTTCTCAAACATTATACTCCTTCCCAGAACATTATATTGAATTCCACCAAATTCCATTCCATTCCAGAAAATTCCATTCATTTCCCGAACATTCCATTCTATTCCATAACTTTCAATTCATTTCCAAAACCTTACTCCCATTCTGTTACATAACATTCCATACATTAATTAAAATTCAGTTCCATTTCTCTGCATTCCACATCATCCCATAACATTCCATTTGATTACACCACATTCCATTCCATTTCAAACGCTCTATTTCATTCTATTGAATAAGATTCCATTCCAAAACACAAAATTATTCCATTTCATGCCTTAACATTAGATTCAATTACCCAACATTCTATTCCTTTCCCCAAATTGCATTCCATTCCAAAGCATTGCATTCCATTCCAAAGCATTCCATTCAATTCCACAATATTCAACTCCCTTCCATAACATTCAATTCCATTCCAACACATTATTCCTGTACAATTACATACCTCTCCATTCATTCAGTAAAATATGGTTGTATTAACATTCCAATTCATATCATAACATTCCATTCGATTACACAGAACACAATTCCATTTCAACCATTCTATTTCGATCTATTGCATAGGATTCCATTCCAATCCACAAAATTTCATTCCATTCCTTATCCTCCCATTCCTTTCCCCAACGTTCTATTCCTTTCCACAACAGGCCTTGGCATTCCACAGCATTGCATTCCATTCCTTAACGTTGCATGAAATTCCACAGCATTCAATTCCATTGCAAAACATTGTTTCCATTCAAACACATTATTCCATTCTGTTACCTAAAATTCCATTCCATTCTTTGAAATTCGTTTCTGTTAATCAACATTCCACTTCATACCATTACGTTCCATTTGATTACAGAACATCCCATTCGTTGCACACATTGTGTCTCTTACATTGCATAATTTTCCATTCCAATCTACAAAATACCTTTCCATTCCCTAACCCTCCATTCCTACCAGAAATTTCCACTGCTTTCCACAACATTCTATTGCATTCCATAACATTCAATTCCATGCCAACACATTATTTTCATTCTCTTACCTAACATTCCATTCCATTCATTAAAATTCTTTTCTGTTAATCAACCTTCTACTTCATACCATTAGTTTACATTGGATTACACAATATTCCTTTCCAATTCATTCTATTTCATTCTGTTTCATAAGATACCATTTCAATCCACAAAATTCCATTTCTTTCCCTAAACTTCCATTGCTTTCACTAACATTCTATTCCATTCCGCAACATTCCATTGCATTTAACAGCATTCAATTCCATTCCGTAACATTCCGTTCCATTCCTTTCCATTCCATTTGATTCCACTCCAAAACATTATTCGTATACTTTTACAAAATATTCCAGACCATTCTTCAAAATTCGGTTCTAATAATCAACATTCCACTGCATACCATAGCATTTCTTACCATTCATCAACATTCCATTCCATTGAAAACATTCTATTTCATTCCATTGTATTAGATTCCATTCCACACCACAAAATTCCATTCCATCCCTTAATATTTCATTCCTTTCCCTAACATTCTACACCATTCTGCCACAGTCCATTGCCTTTCACTGCATTCCATTCCATACCATGTCTTTCCATTGCATTCCAAAATATTCCATACCATTCCATTACAATCAATTCCATTCCAACCCATTTTTCGCATTCTGTTGCATAACATTCCACTCCATTTATTAAAATTTGGTCCTTTTATTCAACATTACACTTGATAGCATAACATTCCATTCGACTACACAATATTCCTTTCCAATTCAAACATTCTATTTCTTTCCATTGCATAAGGTTCCACTATAATCCAAATAATTATTTTCCATTCCTTAATATTTCATTTCTTTCCCCAACATTGTTTTCCTTTCCACAACATTCCATTGCATTCCACAGCATTCCCTTCTATGCCATAACATTCCTTTCAATTCCACAACATTCCATTCCATTCTGTTATATTCTATTCCACTCCGACACATTATTCCTGTTCTGTTACCTAACTTTCCATTTCTTTCATTAATATTCAGTTCTATTAATCTACATTTCACTTCATACCATACATTCCATTCGATTACACAACATTCCATTGCATTTCATACAATTTATATCATACCATTGCATAAAATTCCATTCCAATACACAAAATATAAATTACATTCCGTAACCTACATTCTTTTCTCCAACATTCTATTCCTTTCAAAAACATTCCATTGCATTCCACAGCATTAAAATCTTTTCCTTTCCCCAACATTCTATTTCTTTCCACTACTTTCCATTGCTTTCCACATCATTCCATTCCATTCTGAAACATTCCGTTCAATTCCACAACATAGGATTCCATTCTATAACTATCAATTCCATTAAAACAACTTATTCCTGTTCTGTTACCTAACATTCCATACCACTCAATAAATTTATGTCTATTAATCAACATTCAACTTTACACCATATTATATTTCATTACCCAACATTCCATTACATTTCAAACATTCTATTTCATTATGTTGCATAATATTCCATTCCAATCCACGTTATTCCATTCCTTTCTTTAAAATTCCATTCCTTTCTCCAACATTCTATTCCATCCCACAACATTCCATTGCATTCCACCGAATTCGATTCCATTGCATAACATTCCATTCAATTCAACATTTCATTCCATTCCATAACATTTGATTCATTTCCAACACATTATTCACATTCTGTTACATAACGTTCCATTCCATTCATTAAAATTCAGTACTATTACTCTACATTATACGTCATCCCATAACATTCCATTCGATTACAATACATTCCATTCCATTTCAAACATTCTATTTCATTCTATTGCATAAGATTCCATTGCAAAGCACAAAATTCCATTTCATTCCTTAACCTTACATTCCTTTCACGAACTTTCTATTCCTTTCCCCAACATTCCATTCCATTACACAGCATTCCATTCAATTCCAAAATATTACATTCCATTCCTTAACATTCGATACCATTCCAACACATTATTCCCGTACTATTACATAACTTTCCATTGATTCAGTAAAATTTGGTTCTTTTAACATTCCAATTTATATCATAATATTCCACTTGATTACATAGAACACATTTCCATTTCAACCATTCTATTTCGTTCTATTGCATAGGATTCCATTCCAATCCACAAAATTCCTTTCCATTCCTTAAACTCCCATCCCTTTCCCCAACGTTCTATTCCTTTCAACATGCCATTACATTCCACAGCATTCCATTCCATTCCTTACCGTTCCATTCAATTCCACAACATTCAATTCCATTGCATAACTTTGATTCATTTCAAACACATTTTTCCCATTCTCTTACCTAACATTCCATTCAATTCTTTGAAATAGGTTCTATTAATCAACATTCCACTTCATACCACAATATTCCATTCCATTACACAACATCACATTCACCTGCAAACATTGTATCTCATTCCATTGCATCAGATTCTATTCCAATCCAAAAAATTCCTTTCCATTCCTTCACCTTCCATTCCTATCCCCAACATTCTATTACTTTCTGAAACATTCCATTGCATTGCACAGCATTCCATTCCATTTTGTAACATTCCATTCAATGCCACATCTTTCTGTTCCATTCCAGCACATTATTCCCGTTCCGTTACGAAACTTTCAATACCATTCTCTAAAATTCGGGTCTATTAATCAACAATCCCCTTCACACCATAACATACCATTCGATGACACAACATTCCTTTCCATTTCATTCCAGTTCATTCTATTTCATAAGATTCCATTCCAATCGATAAAATTCCATTCCATTACTTAACCTTCCATAATTTCCCTAACATTCTATTCATTTCCACAGCATTCCATGGCATTCCACAGCATTCCATTGGATTCCAAAACATTCAATTCCTTTCCATTCCATTCCATTCCACTCCAACACATTATTCACATTCGTTTACAAAATATTCCATACCACTATTCAAAATTCGGTTTTATTAATCAACATTACACTTCACACCATTACTTTCCATTCGATTATACAACATTCCAGCACATTTCAAACATTCTATTTCGTTCCATTCAAATCCTCAAAATTCCATTCCATTCCTTTAACTTCCAATCCTTTCCCAACATTCTTTTCCTTCCCACAACATTATATTCCATTCCACAGCATTCCATTCCATTCCACAACATAGCATTCCATTCCGTAACTTTTGACTCCATTTGAACACGTTATTCCGATTATTACCTAACACTACATTTCATTCTTCAAAATTTGCTTCTACTCAACATTCCCACTCAGACCATAAAATTCCATTCCATTAAACAACATTCTAATTCATTCTATTGCATGACATTCCATGCAAATCTAACAAATTCCATTCCATTCCTTCACACTCCATTCTTTTCCACAACTTTCTATTGCTTTCCACAACATTCCATTTCATTCCACAGCATTGCATTCCATTCCATAACATTCCAATCAATTCGATAACATCCTATTCGATTCCTAAAAATTCCATTCCATTCCATAACTTACCATTCCATTCCAAAATATTCCCTTCCTTTCCATTTTTTTCGATTCCATTCCAACACGTTATTCCCATTCTTTTGCCAAACATTCCATAACATTCTTCAGAATTCGGTTCTATTAATCAACATTGCACTTCACACCATAGCATTTCATTTGATTATACAACATTCCAGTCTATTTCAAACATCCTATTTCATTCCAATCCACAAAATTCCATTCCATTCCTTTAATTTCCATTCCTTTCCCAACACTCTATTTTTTTCCACAACATTCAATTCCAATCCACAGCATTCCTTTCCATTTCACAAAATAGCACTCTATTCCTTAACATTATACTCCATTCGAACACGTTATTTCGATTATTACCTAACATTCCATTCCATTCTTCATAATTCCGTTCTAATAATCAACATTCCAGTACATACCATAACATTCCTTACAATTCATCAACATTCCATTCCATTGAAAACATTCTATTTCATTCCATTCCATAAGAGTCCATTCTAATCCAAAAAATTCCGTTCCCTTTCTAACCTCCCATTGCATTCCCTAACATTCTATTCCTTTCCACTGCATTCCATTGCATTCCTAAGCATTCGATTCCTTTCCATTCAATTACACAGCCTTCCGTTTCATTCCATGACATTCAATTCCATTCCAAAACATTATTCCCATTCTTTTACCTAATATTCCATTCCATTCTTCAAAATTTTGTTCCATAAATCAACATTCCACTTTATACCATAGTGTTCAATTCCATTGCACAATATTCCGTTGCACGTAAAACATTCTATTTCATTCTATTGCACAGCATTCCACTCCAGTCAGCAAAATTCCATTTCATTCCTTACCCTTCCATTCCATTCCTCAATATTCTATTCTTTTCCACAATATTCCATTGCCTTCCACCGTATTAAATTCCATTCCATAACATTCCATTCAATTCCACAACATTTTATTCCATTCCATAATTTTCGATTCCAATCAAACACATTATTCCCATTCTTTCACCTAACATTCCATTCGATCTTTAGTATTCTGTCCTATTCATCAACATTCCACATCATACCATATCATTCCATTCCATTTCACAGCATCCCTTTCCATTTCAAACATTCTATTTCAATCTATTGCATAAGATTCCATTCCAATCGACAAAATTGCATTTCATTCCATAAATTTTCCCCAACATTCAATTACATTCCACATAATTGCATTCCATTCAATAACTTACCATTCAATTCCATAACATTCTATTGCTTTCCTGAACATTCCCTTGCATTCCACAGCATTCCATTACATTCCATATCATTTGTTGCATTCGGAAACATTCCATTCCATTTTACATTCAATTCCATTCCAACACATTTTTTCCCATTCTGTTGCATTACACTCTGTACCATTCATATAAATTTTGTCCTATTAATCAACATTCCATTTCATAGAATAACATTCCGTTCCATTACACAACATTCCTTTCAAATTCTTTCTATTTCATTCTTTGGCATAAGATTCCATTCCTATCAAAAAATTGCTTTCCATTGCTTAACCTCCCATTGCATTCCACAGCATTCCATTCCTGTCCATAACATTTCATTCAATTCCACAACATTCCACTAAATTCCAAACATTCAAATCGATGCCAAAACATTATTCTCGTCCTGTTACCTAACATTCCATTCCATTCATTAAAATTCTTTTCTGTTAATCAATATTCCACCTCATCCCATTACATTACATTCAATTACACAACATTACATTCCATTACAAACATTCTTTTTCATTCTATTGCATAAGATTCCATTCCAATCCTCAAAATTCCATTCCATTCCTGAACATTTCATTCCTTTCTCCAACATTCTATTCCATTCCGCAACATTCCATTGCATTCCACAGCATTCCACTCCATTCAATTCTATAACATTCGATTCCATTCGAACATATTATTCCGGTTCTGTTGCTTGACACACCATTCCATTCATTAAATTTGGTTATATTAATCAACTTTCCACTTCATAGCATAAAACTCCATTCGATTACACAACATTCATTCCAATTCAAACATTCTATTTCATTCGGTTGCATACAGTTCCATTATAATCCAAATAATTATTTTCCATTCCTTAAACTTTCATTCCTTTCCCCCACATTCTATTCCTTTCCACAACATTCCATTGCATTCCACAGCATTCCCTTCCATTCCATAGCATTCCTTTCAATTCCACAACATTCCATTCCATTCTGTTACATTCAATTCCATTCCAACACATTATTCCTGTTCTGTTACTAACATTCCATTTCTTTCGTTAATTTTTAGTTCTATTAATCTACATTTCACTTCATACCATACATTCCATTCGATTACACAACATTCCATTGCACTTCATACAATTTATATCACATTCCATTCGATTTCACAACATTCCAAGCACTTCATACAATTTATATCATTCCATTGCATTAGATTCCATTCAAATACACAAAATACCTTTACATTCCTTAACCTCCATTCTTTTCTCCAACATTCTATTCCGTTCAAAACATTCCATTGCATTCCACAGCATTAAAATCCATTCCTTTCCCCAACATTCTATTACTTTCCACTACTTTCCATTGCCTTCCACATCATTCCTTCCATTCTGAAACATTCCGTTCAATTCCACAACATGGCATTCCACTCCATAAATTTCAATTCCATTAAAACACCTTATTCCTGTTCTGTTACCTAACATTCCATACCACTCTTTAAATTCGGTTCTATTAATCTACATTCAACTTCACACCATATTATATTCGATTACACAACATTCCATTCCATTTCAAACATTCTATTTCATTATGTTGCATAATATTCCATTCCAAACCACGTAATTCCATTCCTTTCCTTAAAATTCCATTCTTTTCTCCAACATTCTATTCCTTCCACAACATTCCATTGCACTCCACCGAATTAAGTTCCATTGCATAACATAACATTCAATTCTACATTTCTTTCCATTCCTAACATTTGATTCATTTCCAACACATTCACATTCTGTTACATAACATTCCATTCCATTCATTAAAATTCAGTTCTATTACTCTACATTACATGTCATCTCATAACATTCTATTCGATTACAATACATTCCATTCCATTTCAAACATTCTATTTCATTCTATTGCGTAGGATTCCATTGCAAAGCACAAAATTCCATTTCATTCCTTAACCTTACATTCCTTTCACCAACATTCTATTCCTTTCCCCAACATTCCATTCCATTCCACAGCATTCCATTCCATTCCAAAATATTACATTCCATTCCTTAACATTCGATACCATTCCAACACATTATTCCGGTACTATTACATAACTTTCCATTGATTCAGTAAAATTTGGTTCTTTTAACATTCCAATTTATATCATAATATTCCGCTTGATTACACAGAACACATTTCCATTTCAACCATTCTATTTCGTTCTATTGCATGGGATTCCTTTCCAATACACAAAATTCCATTCCATTCCTTAAACTCCCATCCCTTTGACCAACATTCTACTCCTTTCCACAACATGCCATTACATTCCACAGCATTCCATACCATTCCTTAACGTTCCATTCAATTCCACAACATTCAATTTCATTGCATAACTTTGATTCCATTCAAACACATTATTCCCATTCTCTTACCTAACATTCCATTCCATTCTTTGAAATTCGGTTCTATTAATCAACATTCCACTTCCTACCATAACATTCCATTCCATTACACAACATCTCATTCACCTGCAAACATTGTATCTCATTCCATTGCATCAAATTCTATACCAATCCAAAAAATTCCTTTCCATTCCTTCACCTTCCATTCCATTCCCCAACATTCTATTACTTTCTACAACATTCCATTGAATTGCACAGCATTCCATTCCATTTTGTAAAATTCCATTCAATGCCACAGCATTCCATTCCATTCCAGCACATTATTCCCATTCTGTTACAAAACTTGCAATACCATTCATAAAAATTCGGGTCTATTAATCAAAATTCCCCTTCATAGCATAACATACCATTCGATGACCCAACATTCCTTTCCAATTCATTCCGTTTCATTCTATTTCATAAGATTCCATTGCAATCGACAATATTCCATTCCATTCCTTAACCTCCAATTGCATTCTAAGCATGCCATCGCTGTCCATAATATTCTATTCAATTCCACATTCCATTCCATTCCATATCATTCAAATCCATGCCAAAACCTTATTCTCCTTCTGTTACCTAACATTCCATTCCATTCATTAAAATTCTTTTCTGTTAATCAACATTCCACTTCATCCCATTACATTCCTTTCGATTAAACATTCCACTCCATTTCAAACATTCTGTTTCATTCTATTGCATAAGATTCCATTCCAATCCACAAAGTTCCATTCCATTCATTAACATTTCATTCCTTTCCCCAACATTCTATTCCACTCAGCAAAATTCCATTGCATTCCACAGCATTCCACTCCATTTTATTCTATAACATTCGATTCCATTCGAACACATTATTCTGATTCTGGTACATGACACTCCATTCCATTCATTAAATTTGGTTCTTTTAATCAACATTCCACTTCATAGCATAAAATTCTATTCGATTACACATTCTTTTCCAATTCAAACATTCTATTTCATTCTGTTGCATACGCTTCCATTATAATCCAAATAATTATTTTCCATTCCTTAAACTTTCCTTCCTTTCCCCCACATTCTATTCCTTTCCACAACATTCCAATGCATTCCACCGCATTCCCTTCCATTCCATAGCATTCCTTTCAATTCCACAACATTCCATTCCATTCTGTTACATTCAATTCCATTCCAACCCATTATTCCTGTTCTGTTACTAACACTCCATTTCTTTCGTTAATTTTTAGTTCTATTAATCTACATTTCACTAAATACCATACATTCCATTCGATTACACAACATTCCATTGCACTTCATACAGTTTATATCACATTCCATTCGATTTCACAACATTCCATTGCACTTCATACAATTTGTATCATTCCGTTGCATTAGATTCCATTCCAATACACAAAATACCTTTACATTCCTTAACCACCATTCTTTTCTCCAACATTCTATTCCTTTCAAAAACATTCCATTGCATTCCACAGCATTAAAATCCATTCCTTTCCCCAACATTCTTTTACTTTCCACTACTTTCCATTGCCTTCCACATCATTACATTTCATTCTGAAACATTCCGTTCAATTCCACAACATGGCATTCCACTCCATAAATTTCAATTCCATTAAAACACCTTATTCCTGTTCTGTTACCTAACATTCCATACCACTCTTTAAATTCGGTTCTATTAATCTACATTCAACTTCACACCATATTATATTCGATTACACAACATTCCATTCAATTTCAAACATTCTATTTCATTATGTTGCATATTATTCCATTCCAAACCACGTAATTCAATTCCTTTAATAAAATTCCATTCTTTTCTCCAACCTTCTATTCCTTCCCACAACATTCCATTGCATACCAACGAATTCCGTTCCATTGCATAACATAACATTCAATTCAACATTTCATTCCATTCTTAACATTTGATTCATTTCCAACACATTCACATTCTGTTACATAACATTCCATTCATTCATTAAAATTCAGTTCTATTAATCTACATTACATGTCATCTCATAACATTCTATTCGATTACAATACATTCCATTCCATTTCAAACATTCTATTTCATTCTATTGCATAAGATTCCATTGCAAAGCACAAAATTCCATTTCATTCCTTAACCTTACATTCCTTTCACGAACATTCTATTCCTTTCCCCAACATTCCATTCCATTACACAGCATTCCATTCAATTCCAAAATTTTACTTTCCATTCCTTAACAGTTGATACCATTCCAACACATTATTCCCATACTATTACATAACATTCCATTGGTTCAGTAAAATTTGGTGCTTTTAACATTCCAATTTATATCATAATATTCTACTTGATTACACAGAACACATTTCCATTTCAACCATTCTATTTCGTTCTATTGCATAGGAATCCATTCCAATAAACAAAATTCCATTCCATTCCTTGAACTCCCATCCCTTTGCCCAACGTTCTATTCCTTTCCACAACATGCCATTACATTCCACAGCATTCCATTCCATTGCTTAACGTTCCATTCAACACCACAACATTCAATTCCATTGCATAACATTGATTCCACTCAAAAACATTATTCCCATTCTCTTACCTAACATTCCATTCCATTCTTTGAAATTCGGTTCTATTAATCAACATTCCACTTCCTACCATAACATTCCATTCCATTACACAACATCTCATTCACCTGCAAACTTTGTATCTCATTCCATTGCATCAAATTCTATTCCAATCCAAAAAATTCCTTTCCATTCCTTCACCTTCCATTCCTTTCCCCAACATTCTATTACTTTCTACTACATTCCATTGCATCGCACAGCATTCCATTCCATTTTGTAACAATCCATTCAATGCCACAGCATTCCATTCCATTCCAGCACATTATTCCCATTCTGTTCGGAATCATTCAATACCATTCATTAAAATTCGGGTCTATTAATCAACATTCCTCTTCTTAAAGTAACATTCCATTTGATTACATAACATTCCTTTCCAATTCATTCTATTTTATTCCGTTTCATAATATTCCATTCCAATCCACAATATTCCATTCCATTCCTTAACATTCTATTACATTCCAAAAGTTCTATTCCTTTACACAATATTCCATTGCATTCCACAGCATTCATTTCCATTCCATAATATTCCATTCAATTCCACAAAATTCCATTCCATTCCATTACATTCAATTCCATTCTAACACGTTATTCCCGTTCTGTTGCATAACATTCCTTTACAATCATTAAATTGTGTCTATTAATCAACACTACAATTCATCGCATAATATTCCATTCGATTACACAACATTCCTTTCCAATTCATTCTATTTCATTCTGTTTCATAAGATTCCATTTCAATCCACAAAATTCCATTCCATTCCTTAAACTAACTTTGCTTTCCCTAACATTCAACACCTTTTTGCCACATTTCATTGCCTTCCACTGCATTCCATTCCATTCCATGTCTTTCCATTGCATTCCAAAACATTCCATACCGTACCATTACATTCTGTTCCATACCAACACGTCATTCACATTCTGTTGCATAACATTCCACTCCATTCATTAAAATTTCGTCCTATTATTCAACATTACACTTAATAGCATAACAATCCATTCGACAAAACAACATTCCTTTCCAATTAATTATATTACCTTCTGTTTCATAAGATTCCATAGCTATTCACAAAATTCCATTCCATTCCTTAACCTTACATTGCTTTCCCTAACATTCTATTCCTTAACACAACATTCCATTGCATTCCATAGCACTCCATTCTGTTATGCAATATTCCATTTAATTTCACAACATTCCATTCCATTCCAAAACATTACATTCATTTCCATTCCATTCGATTCCATACCAGCACATTACTCCCATTCTTTTACAAAAGAGTCCATAATATTCTTCAAAATTCGGTTCTATTAATCAACATTGCACTCCATACCATGTCATTCCATTCAATTACACAATATTCCAGACCAATTCAAAATTCTATTTCATTACATTCCATGAGATTCCATTCCAATCCAAAAAATTCCATTCCGTTCCTTTAACTACATTCCTTCCCAAACACTCTATTCCTTTTCACAACATTGTATTCCATTTCACAGCATTCCATTCCATTCCAAAACATAGCATTCCATTCCATAAGGTTTGACTCCATTTAAACACGTTCTTCTGAATATTTCCTAACATTCCATTGCATTGTTCAAAATGTGGTTCTATTAATCAACATTGCACTACATCCCATAAAATTCCATTCCATTATACAACATTCCACTCCATTTCAAACATTCTATTACTTTCCATTGCATAAGATTCCATTTCAATCCACAAAATTCCATTCCATTCCTTAAACTTCCATTGCTTTCACTAACATTATATTCCTTTCTGCAACATTCCAGTGCATTCCACAGCATTCCATTCCATTCCGTAACATTCCATTCAATTCAACAACATTCCATTCCTTTCCATTCCATTCCATTCCCATCCAACCTTTTATTCCCATTCTTTTACAAAACATTCCATACCATTCTTCAAAATTCGGTTATATTTATCAACAATGCACTTCATACCATAACATTCCATTCCATTATACAACATTATAGTCCATTTCAAACAATGTATTTCTTTCCATTCCATAAGATTCCATTTAAATCCACAAAATTCCATTCCATTCCATAACATTCGATTCCATTCCAACACATTATTCCCATTCTGTTCTGAATCATTCAATACCATTCATTAAAATTCGGCTCTATTAATCAACATTCCCCTTCTTAAAATAACATTCCATTCGATTACACAACATTCCTTTCCAGTTCATTCTATTTCATTCTGTTTCATAAGATTCCATTCCAATCCACAAAATTCCATACCATTCCTTAACCTTCCATTACATTCCCGAAGTTCTTTTCCTTTCACAATATTCCATTTTATTCCACAGCATTCCATTCCATTCCGTAATATTCCATTCAATTCCACAACATTCCATTCGATGCCATTACATTCAACTCAATTCCAACACATCATTCCCGTTTGGTTGCATAACATTCCATTACAATCATTAAAATTGGGTCTATTAATCAACATTACACTTCATAGCATAACATTCCATTCGATTACACAACATTCTTTTCCAATTCATTCTATTTCATTCTACTTCATAAGATTCCATTCCATTCCACAAAATTCTATAACATTCCTTAACCTTCCATTCCTCTCCTTAATGTTTTATTCGTTTCAACAACATTCCATTGCATTCCACAGCATTTCATTCCATTCCGTAACATTCCATTCAATTCCACAGCATTCCTTTCCATTCCGTAACATTTGATTCCTTTCAAACACATTATTCCCGTTCTGTAAACTAACATCACATTCCATTCATTAAAATTCTTTTCTATTAATCAACATTCCTCTTTATACTATATCATTCCATTCCATTACACAACATTACTTTCCAATTCATTCTATTTCACTCTGTTTCATAAGATTCCATTTCAATCCACAAAATTCCATTCCATTCCTTATCCTTCCATTGCGTCACTAACTTTCTATTCCCCTCCACAACATTCCATTGCATACCAGAGCATTCCATTCACTTCAGTAACATTTAATTCCATTCCATTCCATTCTATTCGATTCCACTCCAACACATTATTCCCATTCTTTTACAAATCATTCCATACCACTATTCAAAATTCCGTTCTATTAATCAACATTGCACTTCACACCTTTACTTTCCATTCGATTATACAAAATTCCAGCCCATTTCAAACATTGTATTCCGTTCCATTCCAATCCTAAAAATTCCATTCCATTCCTTTAACTTAAAATCCTTTCCCAAAATTCTATTCCTTTCCACATCATTCCATTCCTTTCCACAGCATTCCATTCCATTCCACAAAATAGCCTTCCATTCCATAATATTTGAATTAATTTGAACACGTTATTCCGATTATTATTTAACATTGCCTTCCATTCTCCAAAATTCGCTTCTATTCAACATTCCACCACACACCATAACATTGCATTCCATTAAACAGCATTCTAATTCATACTATTGCGTGACATTCCATGCAAATCCACAAAATACCATTCCATCCTCCACACTCCATTCATTTCCACAAGTTTCTATTGCATTCCACAACATTTCATTTCATTCCACAGTACTTAATTCAATTCCATAACATTCCATTCATTCCACACATCTTATTCCATTCCTATACATTCCATTTTTTTGCATTCGATCCCATTCCATTAAAACACATTATTCCCATTCTTTTACAAAACCTTCCATAACATTCTTCATAATTCGGTTCTATTAATCAACATTACCCTTCACACCATAACATTCCATTCGATTATACATTTTAATTCATACTATTGCATGACATTCCATGCAAATCCACAAAACTCCATTAAATTTCTTCACACTCAATTCATATCCACAACATTCTATTGCTTTCCACAACATTCCAGTTCATTCTACAGCATTGCATTCAATTCCATAACATTCCATTCAATTCCACACAACTTATTCCATTCCAAAACTTTCCACAGCATTCCATTCCATTCCATAACTTACCATTACATTCCAAAATATTCCATTTCTTTCAATTCCATTCGATTCCATTCCAGCACATTATTCCCATTCTTTTACAAAATATTCCATAACATTCTTCAAATCAGGGTTCTATTAATCAACATTGCACTACACACAATAACATTCCATTTGACTATACAACATTCCAGTCCATTTCAAACATTCTATGTCATTCCAAACCACAAAATTCCATTCCATTCCATTAACTTTCATTCTTTCCCCACACAATTCTTTTCCACAACATTCCATTCCAATCCACAGCATTCCTTTCTTTCCACCGGACAACCCTCAATTCCACAACATTTTACTCCATTCGAACACCTTATTCCGATTATTACCTAACACTCCATTCCATTCTTCATAATTCGGTTCTAATAATCAACATTCCACTTCTTACCATAGCATTCCTTACCATTCATCAACATTCCATTCCATTGTAAACATTCTATTTCATTCCATTGCCTAGGATTCCATTCCATACAACAAAATTCCATTCCATTCTGTAACATTTCATTCCTTTTGCCAGCATTCTACACCTTTCTGCCACATTCTATTGAATTCCACTGCATTCCATTCCATTCCATGACTTTCCATTGCATTCCAAAACATTCCATACCATTCCACTACATTCGATTCCATTCCAACACTTCATTCCCGTTCTGTTGCATAACATTCCATTCCATTCATTAAAATTTGGTGCTATTATTCAATATTACACCTGATAGCATAACATTCTATTCAACTACACAACATTCTTTTTCAATTCATTATATTTCCTTCTGTTTTGTAAGATTCCATTCCTATCCACAAAATTCCATTCCATTCCTTAACCAAACATTGCTTTCCCTAACATTCTATTCCTTTGAACAACATTCATTTGCATTCCACAGCATTCCATTCTTTTCTGAATCATTCCATTTAATTCCACAACATTCCATTCCAAAACATTCCATTCCTTTCCATTCCATTCGATTCCATTTCAACACATTTTTCCCATTCCATTTAATTCTCAAAACATTCCATACCATTCATTAAAATTCAGTATATTAATCAACATTTCCCTTCATACCATAACATTGCTTTCGACTATAAAACATTCTCCGTTTCATATATTCTATTTCATTCCATTCCATAAGATTCTATTGCAATTCACAAGATTCTATTCCATTCCTTTTACGTCCATTCTTTTCCTAACATTCTATTCCTTTACACTACAATCCATTGCATTCCACATTATCCATTCCATTCCATAACATTCCTTTCAAATCCACAACATTGCACTCCATTCCATAACATTCCATTGCATTCGAACTCATTATTCCCTTTCTGTTACAAAACAATCCATTCCATTTATTAAAATTTGATCCTGTTAATATACTTTCAACTTCATACCATAACATTCTATTCGATTACACCACCTTCCGTTCCATTTCAAATATTCTATTTCATTATGTTGCATAAGTTTCCATTCCAATCCACAAAATTCCATTCTTTTCCTTAACCTTCCTTTCCTTTCTCCAATATGCTACTCCTTCCCACAACATTCCATTGCATTCCGCCAATTTCCACTCCATTCCAGAACATTCCATTCCATTCCAGATCATTCCATTCCATTCCATAACATTCGATTCATTTCCACAACCTTAATCCCATTCTGTTACATAAGATTACCATATATTGATTAAAATTCAGTTCTATTACTCTGCGTTCCACATCATCACATAACATTCCATTCGATTACACCACATCCCATTCCATTTCAAACGCTCTATTTCATTCTATTGAATAAGACTACATTCCAAACCACAAAAATCCATTTCATTCCATAACATTCCATTCATTTCCCCAACACTCTATTCCTTCCCCAACATTCCATTCCATTCCAAAGCATTCCATTCAATTCCACAATATTCAATTCCATTCCTTAGCATTCTATTACATTCCAACACATTATTCCTGTACTATTACATACCTCTCCAATGATTTAGTAAAATTCGGTTCTATTAACATTCAAACTCATATAAAATATTCCATTCGATTACACGGAACACCAGTCCATTTCAACCCCTCTATTTCCTTGATTGCATAGGATTCCATTCCAATCCACAAAATTCCATTCCATTCCTTAACCTCCCATTCCTTTTCCCAACGTCCTATTCCTTTCCACAACATGCCATGGCATTACACATCATTCCATTCCATTCCTTAACGTTGCATGCAATTCCGTAACATTCAATTCCATTGCATAACATTGTTTCCATTCAAACACATTATTCCCATTCTGTTACATAACATTCCATTCCATTCTTTGAAATTCGGTTCTGTTAATCAACATTCCACTTCATACCATTACGTTCCATTTGATTACAGAACATCCCATTCAATTGCACACATTGTATCTCCTTCCATTGCATAATTTTCCATTACAATCTACAAAATTCCTTTCCATTCCTTCAACCTCCATTCCTTCCCCAACTTTCTATTGCATTATACAGCATTCCATTCCTTTCCATAACATTCCATTCAATTCCACAACACTCCATTCCATTCCATAACATTCAATTCCATGCCAACACATTATTCTCGTTCTCTTACCTAACATTCCATTCCATTCATTAAAATTCTATTCTGTTAATCAACATTCTACTTCATCCCGTTACAGTACATTCGATTGCACAACATTCGTTTCCATTTCAAACATTCTATTTCATTCTATTACATAGAATTCCATTCGAAACCACAAAATTCCATTCCATTCCTTAACCTTTCATTCCTTTCGGCAACATTCTATTCCACTCCGAAACATTCCATTGCATTCCATTAAGTAACATTCTATTCCATTCCAACACATTATTCCCATTCTGTTGTATAACATTCCATTCCGTTCATTAAATTTGGTTCCATTAATCAACATTGCACTTCATAACATAAAATTCCTTTCAATTACACATTTCTTTCCAATTCATTCTATTTCATTCGTAAGTTTCCATTTCAATCCACAAAATTCCATTCCATTCCTTAAGTTTTCATTGCTTTCACTAACAGTCTACTCCCTCTGAAACATTCCATTGCCTTCCACAGCATTCCATTCCATTCCGCAACATTTCCTTCCATTCGTAACATGCCATTCCTTTCCATTCCATTCGATTCCATTAAAACACATTATTCCCATTCTTTTACAAAACATTCCATTCCAGTCTTCAAAATTCGCTTCTATTCAACATTCCTCGTCACACCATAACATTCATTCCATTAAACAACATTCTAATTCATTCTATTGCATGACATTATATACCAATCCACAAAATTCCATTCCAATCCTTCACACTCCATTCATTTCCACAACATTATATTGCTTTTCACAACATTCCATTGCATTCCACAGCATTGCCTTTCATTCCGTAACATTCCATTCAATTCCACACACCTTAATCCATTCCTAAACATTCCGCAGCATTCCATTCCATTCCATAACTTACCATTACATTTAAAAACATTTCATTTCTTTCCGTTCCATTCCATTCCATTGCAGCATATTATTATTATTCTTGTACGAAACGTTCCATAACATTCTTCAAAAGTTGGTTCTTTTAATCAACATTGCACTTCACACCATAACATTCCATTTGATAATAAAACATTCCAGTCCATTTCAAATATTCTATGTCATTCCAATCGACAAAATTCAATTCCATTCATTTAACTTCCATTCCTTCCCAACACTCTATTCTTTTCCACAACATTCCATTCCATTCCACAGCATTCCTTTCCATTCCACAATGTAGCACTCCATTCCATAACATTCTACTCCATTCGAACACGTTATTCCAATTATTACCTAGCATTCCATTCCATTCTTCAAAATTCCGTTCTAATAATCAACATTCCACTTCATACCATAACATTCCTTACCATTCATCAACATTCCATTCCATTGAAAACATTCTATTTCATTCCATTTGCATAAGATTCCATTCCATACCACAAAATTCCATTCCATTCCTTAACATTTCATTCTTTTCCCCAACATTCTACACATTTCTGCCCATCCATTGCCTTCCACTGCATTCCATTCCATTCCATGTCTTTCCATTGCATTCCAAAACATTCCATACCATTCCATCACATTCGACTCCATTCCAACACATCATTCCCGTTCTGTTGCATATCATTTCATTCCATTCTTTCAAGTTTGGTCCTATTATTCAACATTACGCTTAACAGCATAACATTCTATTCGAGTACACAACATTCTTTTTCAATTCATTATATTTCATTCTCTTTCATAAGATTCCATTCCTATCCACAAAATTCCATTCCATTCCTTAACCTAACATTGCTTTCCCTTACATTCTATTCCTTTCCACAATATTCCATTGCATTCCACAGCATTCCATTTCGTTCTGTAAAATTCCATTTAATTCAACAACATTCCATTCCAAAACATTCCATTCCTTTATATTCCATTCGATTCCATTTCAACACATTATTCCCATTCTTTTACAAAACATTCCATACCATTCATTAAAATTCAGTATATTAATCAACATTGCCCTTCATACCGTAACATTGCACTCGATTATAAAACATTCTCCGTTTCATATATTCTCTTTCATTCCATTCCGTAAGATTCTATTGCAATTCACAAGATTCTATTCCATTTCTTTTACGTCCATTCCTTTCCCAACATTCTATTCCTTTACACTACAATCCATTGCATTCCACAGCATCCATTCCATTCCATAACATTCCTTTAAAATCCACAACATTGCACTCCATTCCATAACATTCCATTACATTCGAACACTTTATTCCCTTTCTGTTAGAGAACAATCCATTCCATTCTTTAAAATTCGATTCTGTTATTGTACTTTCAACTTCATACCATAACATTCTATTCGATTACACCGCATTCCGTTCCATTCCAATCTACAAAATTCAATTCCATTTCTTCACCCTCCATTCCTTCCCCCAACTTTCTATTTCTTTCCACGAGATTCCATTGCATTCCACAGCATTTCATTCCTTTCCATAACATTCCATTCCATTCCACAAATTCCGTTCCATTTCTAAACCCTCAATTCCTTTTCCCATCTTTCTACTGCTTTCCACAACATTCCACTGCATTCCACATCACTGAATTCCATTCCACATCTTTCTATTGTATTCCAAAATATTCCATTGCATTCTTTTCCATTCACACACATTATTCCCATTCTTTCACGTAGTATTCCATTCCTTTCTATAATACTCAGTTCTATTAATCCAAATTTCACTTCATAGAATAAAATTCCATTCCATTTCACAGGATCCCAATTCCATTTCCAACATTCTATTTCATTATATAGCATAAGATTCCATTCCAATACACAAAATTATATCCATTCCGCAAACTTTCCACAACATTCCAATGCATTCCACAGCATTGCATTCCATACCTTAAGATTCCATTCAATTCCATAACATTCTATTACTTTCCTCAACATTGCATTGCATTCCACAGCATTCCATTCCTTTCCATATCATTTTTGCTTCAGAAACATTCCATTACATTCCATTACATTTGATTCCATTCCAAGACATTTTTTCCCGTTCTGTTCCATAACCTTCTGAACCATTCAATAAAATTGGGTCCTATTAATCAACATTCCAATTCTTAGCATAACATTCCATTTCATTACAAAACATTCCTTTCCAATTCTTTCTATTTCATTCTTTTGCATAAGATTCCATTCCTATCCAAAAATTCCATTCCATTACTTAAACTCCCATTGCATTCCACAGCATTCCATTCCTGTCCATAACATTTCATTCAATTCCACAACATTCCGTTCCATTCCATAACATTCAAATACATGCTAAAACCTTAGTCTTGTTCTGTGACCTAACATTCCATTCCATTCATTAAAGTTCTTTTCTGTTAATCAGTATTCCACTTCATCCCATTACATTACATTCGATTACACAAAATTCCATTCCATTTTAAACATTTTATTTCATTCTCTTGCATAAGATTCCATTCCAATCAACTAAATTCCATTCCATTCCTGAACATTTCATTTCTTTCCCCAACATTCTATTCCATTCCGCAACATTCCATTGCATGCCATAGCATTCCACTCCATTCCATTCTATAACATTCGATTCCATTCGAACACATTATTCCGGTTCTGCTGCATTACTCTACATTCCATTCATTAAATTTGGTTCTATTAAACAACTTTCCACTTCATAGCATAAAATTCCATTCGATTACACAACATTCCTTTCCAATTCAAGCATTCTATTTCATTCTTTTGCATCAGGTTCCATTCCAATCCAAAATATTATTTTCCATTCCTTAACCTTCCATTCGTTTGCCCAACATTCTAGTGCTTTCCAAAACATTTCATTTCATTCCACAGCATTCCCTTCCTTACCACAGCATTCCATTCCATTCTGTAACATTCGACTCCATTAAAACACATTATTACTGTTCTGTTACTAACATTGCATTTCTTTCATTAATATTCAGTTCCATTCATCTACATCTCACTTCATACCATACATTCCATTCGATTACACAACGTTACATTGCACTTCATACAATTTATATCATTCCATTGCATAAGATTCCATTCCAATACACAAAATACTATTACATTCCTTGCCCTCCATTCTTTTCTCCAACATTCTATTCTTTTCAAAAACATTCCATTGCATTGCACAGCATTAAAATCCATTCCTTTCCCAAACATTCTATTCTTTTCCACTACTTTCCATTGCCTGCCACATCATTCCATTCCATTCCAACACATTCCGTTCAATTCCACAACATGGCATTCCATTCCATAACTTTCAATTCCATTAAAACACCTTATTCCTGTTTGTTTCCTAACATGCATACCACTCCATAAATTCGGTTCTATTAATCCACATTTCACTTCATACCATAACATTCCATTCGATTGCACAACATTCTTTCCATTGCAAACAGTCTAGTTCATTCCGTTGCATAAGGTTCCATTCCAATCCAGAAAATTCCATTCGACTCCTTGTCCCTCAATTCCTTTCCCCAATGTTCTATTCCTTCCCACAGCATTCCAATGCATTCCACCGAATTCCATTCCGTTCCATAACATTCCATTCAATACATTTCATTCCATTCCATAACATTTGATTCATTTCCAACACATTATTCAAATTCTGTTACATAACGTTCCATTCCATTCATTAAAATTCAGTTCTGTTAATATAGATTACACGTCATCCCATAACATTCCATTCGATTACACCACATTCCATTCCATTTCAAACATTCTATTTCTTTCCATTCCATAAGATTCCATTTACATCCATAAAATTCCATTGCTCTCATTTAACTTCCATTCCTTTCCCAACACTCTATTCTTTCCACATTTCATTCCATTCCACATCATTCCATTCAAGTCCACCATATTCCATTCCATTCCTTAACATTCAATTGCATTCCACACATTATACCCGTTCTATTACATAACACTCCATTGATTCAGTAAAATTTGGTTCTATTAATGAACATTCCATTTCATATCAAAACATTCCATTTGTTACACAGAACACTATTCCATTTCAGACATTTTATTTCCTTCTATTGCTTAGGATTCCATTCCAATCCACAAAATTCCATTCCATTCCTTAACTTTACGTTCCTTTCACGAACATTCTATTGCTTTCCCCAACATTCCGTTCAATTCCACAGCATTCCACTCATTTCCAAAATATTACATTCCATTCCTTTACATTCGATACCATTCCAACACATTATTCCCGTACCATTAAATAGCTTTCCATTGATTTAGTAAAATTTGATTCTTTTACCATTCCAATTTATATCATAATATTCCACTTGATTACAAAGAACATATTTCCATTTCAACCATTCTATTTCGTTCTATTGCATAGGATTCCATTGCAATCCACAAAATTCCATTCCATTCCTTAAACTCCCATCCCTTTCCCCAATGTTCTATTCCTCTCCACAGCATGTCATTACATTCCACAGCATTCTATTCCATTCCTTAACGTTCCATTCATTTCCACAACATTCAATTCCATCGCATAACAATGATTCCATTCAAACACATTATTCCCATACTTTTACCTAACATTCCATTCCATTCTTTGAAATTCGGTTGTATTAATTAGCATTCCACTTCATACCATACCATTCCATTCCGTTACACAACATCTCATTCAACTGCAAACATTGTACCTCATTCCATTGCATCAGATTCTATTCCAATCCACAAAATTCCTTTCCATTCCTTCACCTTCCATTCTTTCCCCAACATTCTATTACTTTCTACAACATTCCATTGCATTGCACGGTATTCCATTCCATTTGGTAACATTTCATTCAATGCCACGGCATTCCATTCCATTCCAGCACATTATTCCCATTCTGTTACAAAACTTTCAATACCATTCATTAAAATTCGGTTGTATTAATCAACATTCAACTTCATAGCATAACATATCATTCGATTACACAACATTCCTTTCCAATTCATTTCATTTCATTCAATTTCACAAGATTACATTCCAATCGACAAAATTCCATTTCATTCTTTAAATTCCAATTCTTTCCCGACATTCTATTCCTTTCCACTATATTCCATTCCATTCCACAGCATTCCATTCCATTCCACAACATAGCATTCCATTCCATAACATTTGACTCCATTTGAACACGTTATTCCGATTATTACCTAACATTGCATTCCATTTTCAAAATTCTCTTCTATTCAACATTCCACCTCACACCATAACATTTCATTCCATTAAACAACATTCTAATTCATAGTATTGCATGACATTCCATGCAAATCCACAAAATTCCATTCCATTCATTCACCATCCATTCATTTCCACAACTTTCTATTGCTTTCCACAACATTCAATTCCATTCCACAGCATAGCATTCCATTGAATAACATTCCATTCAATTCCACACATCCTATTCCTTTCCTAAACATTCCATTGCATTCCACAGCATTCCATTCCATTCCATAAATTACCATTACATTTCAAAACATTGCTTTCCATTCCATTCGATTCCATTAAAACACATTATTCCCATTTTTTTCCAAAACATTCCATAACTTTCTTCAAAATTCGGTTCTATTAATCAACATTGCACTCCGTACCATATCACTCCATTCAATTACACAACTTTCCAGTCGAATTCAAAAATTCTATTTCATTCCATTCCTTGAGATTCCATTCCAATCCACAAAATTCCATTCCGTTCTTTTTACTACCATTCCTTTCCAAAAACTCTATTCCGTTCCACAACATGCTATACCATTTCACAGCATTCCATTCCATTCCAAAACATAGCATTCCATTCCATAACGTTTGACTCCATTTGAACACGTTATTCTGATTATTATCTAACATTCCATTGCATTCTTCAAAATTTAGTTCTATTAATCAACATTGCACTTCATTACATAAAATTCCATTCCACTACACAACATTCCACTCCATTTCAAACATTCTATTTCTTTCCATTGCATAAGATTCCATTTCAATCCACAAAATTCGATTCCATTCCTTAAACTTCCATTGCTTTCACTAACATTCTATTCCTTTCTGCAACATTCCATTGCATTCCACAGCATTCCACTCCATTCCATAACATTCCATTCCATTCCAAAACATTCCAATCCTTTCCATTCCACTCCAACCATTTATTCCCATTTTTTACAAAACATTCCATACCATTCTTCAAAGTTCGGTTATATTTATCAACTTTGCACTTCATACCATAACATTCCATTCCATTGTACAACATTCCAGTCCATTTCAAACAATCTATTTCTTTCCATTCCATAAGATACCATTTACATCCATAAAATTCCATTGCACTCCTTTAACTTCCATTCCTTTCCCAACACTCTATTCTTTCCACATTTCATTCCATTCCACAGCATTCCATTCAAGTCCACCATATTCCATTCCATTCCTTAACATTCAATTCATTCTGCACATTATACCCGTTCTATTACATACATTCAATTGATTCAGTAAAATTTGGTTCTATTAATTAACTTTCCATTTCATATCATAACATTCCATTCGATTGCACAGAACACCAATCCATTTCAACAATTCTATTTCGTTCTAATGCATAGGATTCCATTCCAGTCCACAAAATTCCATTCCATTCCTTAACCTCCAATTCCTTTCCCCAATGTTCTATTCCTATCCACAACATGCCATGGCATTCCACAGCATTCCATTCCATTCCTTAACGTTGCATGCAATTCACAACATTCAATTCCATTGCATAGCATTGTTTTCATTCAAACACATTATTACCATTCTGTTACCTAACATTCCATTCCTTTCTTTGATATTTGGTTCTGTTAATCAACATTCCACTTCATACCATTACATTCCATTTGATTACAGAACATCCCGTTCAATTGCACACATTGTATCTCCTTCCATTGCATAATTTTCCATTCCAATCCACAAAATTCCTTTCCATTCCTTCAACTTCCATTGCTTCCCCAACTTTCTATTGCTTTCCACAACATTCCATTGCATTCCACAGCATTCCATTCTTTTCCACAACATTTCATTCCATTCCATAACACTCAATTCCATGACAACACATTATTCTCGTTCTCTTACCTAACATTCTATTCCATTCATTAAAATTCTTTTCTGTTAATCAACATTCTGCTTCATCCCGTTACATTACAATCGATCACACAACATTCCTTTCCATTTCAAACATTCTATTTCATTCTATTACATTGAATTCCATTCAAACCACAAAATTCCATTTCATTCCTTAACCTTTCGTTACTTTCGGCAACATTCTAGTCCATTCTGAAACATTCCATTGCATTCCACAGCTTTCCATTGCATTGCATTGCATTGCATAACATTCTATTCCATTCCAACACATTTTTCCCATTCCGTTTTATAACATTCCATTCCATTCATTAAATTTGTTTCTATTAATCAATATTGCACTTCATAGCATAAAATTCCATTCAATTACACATTAATTTCCAATTCATTCTATTTCATTCTGTTTCATAAGTTTCCATTTCAATCCACAAAATACCAATCCTTTCCTAAACCTTCCATTGCTTTCACTAACATTCTATTCCCGTCTGCAACATCCATTGCATTGCACAGCATTCCATTCCATTCCGTAACATTGCATTCCATTTCGTAACATTCCATTCGATTCCACTCCAACACATTATTTTCATTCATTTACAAAACATTACATACCATTTTTCAAAATTCGGTTCTAGTAATCAACATTGCACTTCAAACAATTACTTTCCATTCGATTATAAAACATTCCAGCCCATTTCAAACATTCCATTTCATTCCATTCCAATCCTCAAAATTCCATTCCATTCCTTTAAGTTCCAATCCTTTCCCAACATTCTATTCCTTTCCACAATATTCCATTCCATTCCACAGCATTCCATTCCATTCCACAACATAGCATTCCATTCCATAACGTTTGACTCCATTTGAACACGTTATTCCGATTATTACCTAACATTGCATTCCATTATCAAAATTCTCTTCTATTCAAAATTCCACCTCACACCATAACATTCCATTTAATTAAACAACATTCTAATTCATACTAATGCATGACATTCCATGCAAATCCACAAAATTCCATTCCATTCACTCACACTCCATTGATTTCCGCAAATTTCTGTTGCTTTCCACAACATTCCATTCCGTTCCACAGCTTAGCATTCCATTGCATAATATTCCATTCAATTCCACACATCTTATTCCATTCCTAAACATTCCATTGCATTCCACAGCATTCCATTCCATTCTATAAATTACCATTACATTTCAAAACATTCCATTCCTTTCCATTCCCGTCGATTCCTTTCCAACACTTAATTCCCATTCATTTACAAAACATTCCATAACATTCTTCAAAATTCGGTTCTATTAATCAACATTGCACTTCACACCATAGCATTCCATTCGATTATACAACATTCCAGCCCATTTCAAATATTCTATGTCATTCCTATCCAAAAAATTCCATTTCATTCCTTTAACTTCCATTCCTTTCCAACACTCTATTATTTCCCCAACATTCCACTCCAATCCACAGCATTCCTTTCCATTCCACAAGACATAACTCCATTCCATAATATTGTTCTCCATTTGAGCAATTTATTCCGATTATTTCCAACATTTCATTCCATTCTTCAAATTTCGGTTCTAATAATCAAAATTCCACTCCATACCATAATATTCCTTACCATTCATCAACATTCCATTCCATTGAAAACATTCTATTTCATTCCATTTGCATAAGATTCCATTCCATACCACAAAATTCCATTCCATTCTTTAACATTTCATTCCTTTCCCCAACATTCTACACCTTTCTGCCACTTCCATTGCCTTCCACTTCATTCCATTCCAGTCCATGAGTTTCCATTGCATTCCAAAACATTCCATACCGTTCCATTACATTCGAATCCAATCCAACACATCTTTCCCGTTCTGTTTCATAACATTCCATTTCATTCATTCAAGTTTGGTCCTACTATTCAACGTTACACATGATAGCATAACATTCCTTTCGACTAAGCAAAATTCCTTTTCAATTCATTTTATTTCCTGTTGTTTCATAAGATTCCATTCCTTAAACTAACATTGCTTTCCCTAACATTCTATTCCTTTCCACAACATTCCATTGCATTCCACAGCATTCCTTTCCGTTCTGTAACATTTCCGTTAATTCCACAACATTCCATTCCATTCCAAAACATTCCATTTTTTTGCATTCCTTTCGATTCCATTTCAACACTTTATTCCCATTATTTTACAAACATTCCATGCCATTCTTTAAAATTCGGTACTATTAATCAACATTGCCCTTCATAGCATACCTTTGCATTTGATTGTAAATATTCTCCATTTCATATATTCTATTTCATTCCATTCCATAGATTCCATTGCAATTGACAAGATTGTATTCCATTTCTTTTACGTCCATTCCTTTCCCAACATTCTATTCCTTTACACTACAATCCATTGCATTCCACAGCATCCATTCCATTCCGTAGCATTCCTTTCAATTCCAGAACATTGCTCTCCATTCCATAACATTCCATTGCATTCGAACACATTATTCTCTTTCTGTTACAAAACATTCCATTCCATTCATTAAAATTCGATTCTGTTAATGTACTTTCAAAATCGTACCATAACACTCTATTTGATAACACCGCATTCTGTTTTTATTCAAACATTCTATTTCATTATGTTGCATAAGTTTCCATTCCAATCCACAAAATTCCATTCGTTCTTTAACCTTCATTTCCTTTCTCCAACATTCTTCTCCTTCCCACAACATTTCAGTGCATTCCACCAAATTCCATTCTATTCCAGACCATTCCATTCTATTCCACAACTTTCCATTCCATTTCATAACATTCGATTCATTTCCAAAACCTTATTCCCATTCTGTTACATAACATTCCATACATTACATAAAATTCAGTTCTATTACTCTGCGTTCCACATCATCCCATAACATTCCATTTGATTACACCACATTCCATTCCATTTCAAATGCCCTATTTCATCATATTGAATAAGATTTCATTCCAAAAGACAAAATACCATCTCATTCCTTAACATTAGACTCATTTCCCCAACATTCTATTTCTTTCCTCAACACTCCATTACATTCCAAAGCATTCCATTCAATTCCACAATATGCAATTCCATTCCTACCATTCACTTCCATTCCAACACATTATTCCTGTACTATTACATACCTCTCCATGATTCAGTAAAATTTTGTTCTATTAACATTCCAATTAATATCATAATATTCCACTCAATTACACAGAACACCATTCCCTTTCAACAATTCTATTTCATTATATTGCATGGGATTCCATCCCAACCCACACAATTCAATTCCATTTCTTAAACTCCCATTCCTTTCCCCAACGCTCTATTTCATTCCACAACATGCATTGGCATTCCACAGCATTCCATTCCATTCCTTAACATTGCATGCAATTCCGCCACATTCAATTCCATTGCATAACATTGTTTCCATTCAAACACATTACCTCCATTATGTTACCTAACATTCCATTCCATTCTTTGAAATTCGGTTCTGTTAATCAACATTCCACTTCATACCATTACATTCCATTTGATTACACAACATCCCATTCAATTGCACACATTTATCTCCTTCCATTGCATAATTTTCCATTCCAATCCACAAAATTCCTTTCCATTTGTTCACCCTCTATTCCTTCCCCAACTTTCTATTGCTCTCCAAACATTTCATTGCATTCCACAGCATTCCATTACTTTCCGTAACATTCCATTCCATTCCACAACATTCCTTTCCATTCCAACATTCAATTCCATGCCAACACATTATTCTCGTTCTCTTACCCAACATTCCATTCCATTCATTAAAATTCTTTTCTGTTAATTAACTTTCTACTTCATCCCATTACATTACATTCGTTCACACAACATTCCTTTCCATTCCAAACATTCTATTTCATTCTATTACATAGGATTCCCTTCGAAACCACAAAATTCCGTTCCATTCCTTAACCTTTCATTCCTTTCGGCAGCATTCTATTCCATTAGGAAACATTCCATTGCATACCACAACATTCCATGCATTCCATTCCATAACACTCTATTCCTTTCCAACACATTATTTCCATTCTGTTTTATAACATTCCATTCCATTCATTAAATTTGGTTCTATTAATCAACATTGCACTTCATAGCATAAAATTCCATTCAATTACACAACATTCCTTTCCAATTCATTCTATTTCATTCTGTTTCATAAGTTTCCATTTCAATTCATAAAATTCCATTCCATTCCTTAACCTTCCATTGTTTTCACTAACATTCTATTCCTTTCTGCAACATTCCATTGCATTCCACAGCATTCCATTCCATTCTGTAACACTACATTCCATTCCTTTCCATTCCATTCGATTGCACTCCAACACATTATTCCCATTCTTTTACAAAACATTCCATACCACAATACAAAATTCGGTTTTATTAAGCAACATTACACTTCACATCTTTAATTTCCATTCGATTATACAAGATTCCAGCCCATTTCAAACATTCTATTTCATTCCATTCCAATCCTCAAAATTCCATTCTATTCCTTTAACTTCCAATTCTTTCCCAACATTCTTTTCCTTTCCACAAAATTCCATTCCATTCCACAGCATTCCAGAACATAGCATTCCATTCCATAACATTTGACTCCATTTGAACATGTTATTTCGATTATTACCTAACATTGCCTTCTATTCTATAAAATTCGCTTCTATTCATCATTCCACCTCACACCATAACATTCCATTCCATTAAACAAAATTCTAATTCATAGTATTGCATGACATTCCATGCAAATCCACAAAATACAAATCGATTCTTTCACACTCCATTCATTTCCAAAATATTCTTTTGCTTTCCACCACATTCCATTCCATTCTACACCACTGCATTCCATTGCATAACATTCCATTGAATTCCACACATCTGATTTCATTCCTAAACATTCCACTGCATTCAACAGCATTCCATTCCATTCCATAATTTACCATTACATTCCAAAACATTCCATTCTTTTCCATTCCATTCAATTCCATTCCAGCACATTATTCCCATTCTTTTACAAACATTCCATAACATTCTTCAATATTTGGTTCTATTAATCAACATTTTCCTTCACACCATAACATTCCATTCGATTATACAACATTCTAGTCCATTTCAAACATTCTATGTCATTCCAATCCACAAAATTCCATTTCATTCCTTTAACTTCCATTCCTATCCCAACACTCTATTCTTTGCCACAACATTCCATTCCAATCCACAGCATTCCTTTCCATTCCACAAGATAGCACTCCATTCCATAACATAGCACTCCATTCCATAACATTCTACTCCCTTCGAACACGTTATTCCGATTATTACATAACATTCCATTCCATTCTTCAAAATTCGTTTCTAATAATCCACAGTCAACTTCATACCATAACATTCCTACCATTCATCAATATTCCATTCCATTGAATACGTTCTATTTCATTCCATTGAACAAGATTCCATTTCATACCCCAAAATTCCATTCCATTCCTTAAAATTTCATTCCTTTCCCTTACATTCTACAACTGTCTGAACATTCCATTGCCTTCCACTGCATTGCATTCAATTCCATGTCTTTCCATTGCATTCCAAAACATTCCATACCATTAAATTACATTTGATTCCGTTCCAACACATCATTCCCATTCTGTTGCATAACATTCCACTCCATTCATTAAAATTTTGTCCTTTTATTAAACATTACACTTGATAGCATAACATTCCATTCGACAGCACAACATTCCTTTGAAATTCATTATATTTCCTTTGGTTTCATAAGTTTCCATTTCAATCCATCATACTCCATTCCATTCCTTAACATTCAGTTCCATTCCACACATTATACCCGTTCTATTACATAACATTCCATTGATTCAGTAAAATTTGGTTCTATTAAAGAACTTTCCATTTCATATCAAAACATTCCATTCGATTACACAGAACACTTTTCCATTTCAGACATTTAATTTCCTTCTATTGCTTAGGATTCCATTCCAATCCACAAAATTCAGTTCTCTTCCTTAACCTTCCATTCCTTTCCCCAACGTTCTATTCCTTTCCACTACTTTCCATTGCATTCTGCATCATTCCAATCCGTTTCGTATCATTCCATTCAATTCCGCAGCATTCCATTTCATTCCATAACATTCAATTCCATTCCAACACATTATTCCCATTCTGTTCCGAATCATTCAATACAATCATTAAAATTCGGCTCTATTAAACAACATTCCCCTTCTTAAAATAACATTCCATTCGATTACACAACATTCCTTTCCAATTCATTCTATTACATAAGATTCCATTCCAATCCACAAAATACCATACCATTCCTTAATCTTCAGTTACATTCTCCAAGTTCTCCTCCTTTACACTATATACCATTGCACTGCACAGCATTCCATTCCATTCCACAATATTCCATTCAATTCCACAACATTCCATTCCATGCCATTACATTCAATTCCATTCCAACACATCATTCCCGATCTGTTGCATAACATTCCATTACAATCATTAAAATTGGGTCTATTAATCAATATTACACTTCATAGCATAACATTCCATTTGATTACTCAACATTCTTCAAATTCATTCTATTTCATAAGATTCCATTCCAATCCAAAAAATTCCATAATTATTCCTTAACCTTCCATTCCTCTCCTTAACGTTCTATTCCTTTCCACAACATTCCATTGCATTCCACAGCATTCCATTCCATTCTGTAACATTCCATTCAATTTCACAGCACTCCTTTCCATTCCGTCACATTTGTTTCCTTTCAAACACTTTATTCCCGTTCTGTAAACTAACATCCCATTCCATTCATTAAAATTCTGTTCTATTAATCAACATTACTCTTTATACCATAAGATTCCATTCGATTACACAACATTCCTTTCCAATTCATTCTATTTCATTCTGTTTCATAAGATTCCATTTCAATCCACAAAATTCCATTCCAATCCTTAACCTTCCATTGCTTTCAGTAACATTCTATTCCCTTCCGCAACATTCCATTGCATTCCACAACATTCCAATCCATTCCGTAACATTCCATTCCATTCCTTTCCATTCCATTCGATTCCACTCCAACACAATATTCCCATTCTTTTCCAAAACATTCCATACCACTCTTCAAAAATCGGTTCTATTAATCAACATTGCACTTCACAACATTACTTTCCTTTCAATTATACAACATTCCAGCCCATTTCAAACATTCTATTTCATTCCATTCCAATCCTCAAAATTCCATTCCATTCCATTAACTTAAAATCCTTTCTCAACATTCTATTCCTTTCCACAATAATCCATTCCATTCCACAGCATTCCATTACATTCCACAACATAGCATTCCATTCCATAATATTTGACTCCATTTGAACACGTTATTCCAATTACATAACATTGCATTTCATTCACTAAAGTTCGTTTCTATTCAACATTCCACCTCACACCATATAATTCCAATTTGTTAAAAAACATTCAAATTCACACTATTGCATGACATTCCATGCAAATCCACAAAATTCCATTCCATTCCTTCACACTCCATTCATTTCCACAATTTTCTATGGCTTTCCACAACATTCCATTTCATTCCACAGCATTGTATTCCATTCCATAATTTTCCATGCAATTCCACACACCTTATTCCATTCCTAAGCATTCCATTGCATTCCACAGCATTCCATTCCATTCAGTAATTTACCATTACATTCCAAAACATTCCATTCCTTTCCGATCCATTCAATTCCATTCCAAAACGTTATTCCCATTCTTTTACAAAACATTCCATAACATTCTTCAAAATACGGTTCTATTAATCAACATTGCACTTCACACCATAACATTCCATTCGATTATACAACATTCCAGTCCACTTCAAACATTCTATCGCATTTCAATCCACAAAATTCCATTTCATTCCTTTAACTTCCATTCCTTTCCCAACACTCTGTTCTTTTCCAAAACATTATATTCCAATCCACAGCATTCCTTTTCATTCCACAAGACAGCACTCCATTCCTTATCTTTCTACTCCATTCGAACACCTTATTCGGATTATTATCTAACATTCCATTCCATTCTTCAAAATTCGGTTCTAATAATCAACATTCCACTTCATACAATAACATTCCTTACCATTCATCAGCATTCCATTCCATTGAAAACATTCTATTTCATTCCATTGCCTAAGATTCCATTCCATACCACAAAATTCCATTACATTCCTTAACATTTCCTTCCTTTCCCCAACATTTTTCACCTTTCTGCCACATTCTATTGCCTTCCACTGCATTCCATTCCATTCCATGACTTTCCATTGCATTCAAAAACATTCCATACCGTTCCATTACATTCGAATCCCTTCCAACACATCATTCAAGTTCTGTTGCATAACATTCCGTTCCATTCATTAAAATTTGGTACTATTATTCAACATTACACTTGATAGCATAATATTCCATTCGACCACACAACATTCCTTTTCAATTCATTATATTTCCTTTTGTTTCATAAGATTACATTCCTATCCACAAAATTCCATGCCCTTCCTTAACTTAACATTTCTTGCCCTAACATTCTTTTCCATTCCACAACATTCCATTGCATTCCACAGCACTCCATTCCATTCTGTAACATTCCATTTAATTCCACAATCTTCCATTCCATTACAAAACATTCCATTCCTTTCCATTCCATTTGATTCCATTTCAACACATTATTCCCATTCTTTTACAAAACATTTCATACCATTCATTAAAATTCAGTATATTAATCAACATTGGATTCGTACCATAATATTGCATTTGATTATTAAATATTCTCAATTTCACATATTCTATTTCATTCCATTCCGTAAGATTCCGCTGCAATTCACAAGATTCTATTCCATTCTTTTACGTCCATTCCTTTCCCAACATTCTTTCCTTTACACTACAATCAATTGCATTCCACAGCATCCTTTCCATTCCATAACATTCCTTATCTTCCACAACATTGCACTCCATTCCATAACATTCCATTGCATTCGAACACATTATTCCATTTCCGTTACATAACATTCCATTCGATTCATTAAAATTCGATTCTGTTAATCTACTTTCAACTTCCTACCGTAACATTCTATTCAATTACACCGCATTTCATTCCATTTGAACATTCTATTTCATTATGTTGCATAAGTTTCCATTCCAATCCACCAAATTCCATTCCTTTCCTTAACCTTCCTTTCCTTTCTCCAACATTCTACTCTTCCGCAAAACATTCCATTGCATTCCACCAAATTCCATTCCATTCCAGAACATTCCATTCAATTCCACAACGTTCAATTTCATTCCATAATATTCGATTCATTGCCAAAACCTTATTCACAATCTGTTACATAACATTCCATACGTTAATTAAAATTCAATTCCATTAATCTGCATTCCACGTCATCCCATAACATTCCATTCGATTACACCACATTCTATCCCATTTCAAACGCTCTATTTCATTCTATTGAATAAGATTCCATTCAAACCACAAAATTCCATTTCATTCTTTAACATTCCATTCATTTCCCCTACATTCTATTCCTTCCCCAACATTCCATTCCATTCCAAAGCATTCCTTTCAATTCTACAATATTCAATTCCCTTCCTTTAACATTCAATAACATTCCAACACATTATTCCTATACTATTACATACCTCTCCATGGATTCAGTAAAATTCGGTTCTATTAACATTCCAATTCATATCATAATATTCCATTCGATTACACAGAACACCATTCCATTTTAACCATTCTATTTCCTTCTATTGCATAGGATTCCATTCCAATTCACAAAATGCCATTTCATTCCTTTACCTCCAAATTCTTTCCCGAACGTTCTATTCCTTTCCACAACATGCCATGGCATTCCACAGCATTCCATTCCACTCCTTAGCATTGCATGCAATTCCACAACATTCAATTCCATTGCATAACATTGTTTCCATTCAAACACATTATTCCCATTCTGTTACCTAATATTCCATTCCATTCTTTGAAATTCGGTTCTGTAATTCAACATTTAACGTCATACCATTACATTCCATTTGATTACAGAACATCCCATTCATTGCACACATTGTATCTCCTTCCATTCCATAATTTTCCATTCCAATCCACAAAATTCCTTTCCATTCCTTCAACCTCCATACCTTCCCCAACTATCTATTCCTTTCCACTACTTTCCATTGCATTCCACATCATTCCAATCCATTTCGTAACATTCCATTCAATTCCGCAGCATTCCATTTCATTCCATACCATTCGATTCCATTCCAAATATTCGATTCCATTCCAACACATTATTCCCATTCTGTTCCGTATCATTCAATACCATTCATTAAAATTCGGCTCTATTAATCAACATTCCCCTTCTTAAAATAACATCCCATTAGATTACATTACATTCCTTTCCAATTCATTCTATTTCATTCTGTTTCATAAGATTCCATTCCAATCCGCAATACTCAATACCATTCCTTAACCTTCCATTTCATTCCCCAAATTCTATTCCTTTACACAATATTCCATTACATTCCACAGCATTCATTTCCATTCCGTAATATTCCATTCAATTCCATAACATTCCATTCCATGCCATTACATTCAATTCCATTCCAACACATCATTCCCGTTCATTTGCATAACATTCCTTTACAATCATTAAAATTGGGTCTATTTATCAACATGACACTTCATCGCATAACATTCCAATAAATTACACAACATCCTTTCCAATTCATTCTATTTCATACTGCTTCATAAGTTTACATTCCAATCCACAAAATTCCATAACATTCCTTAAACTTCCATTTCTCTCCTTAACGTTCTAATCCTTTCCACAACATTCCATTGCATTCCACAGCATTCCATTCCATTCTGTAACATTCCATTCAATTCGACAGCATTCCTTTCCATTCCGGAACATTTGATTCCATTCAAACACATTATTCCCATCTGTAATTTAACATCCCATTCCATTCATTAAAATTCTGTTCTATTAATCAACATTCCTCTTTATAACATAACATTCCATACGATTACACAACATTCCTTTCCAATTCATTTATTTCATTCTGTTTCATAAGATTCCATTTCAATCCACAAAATTCCATTCCATTTTTTAACCTAACATTGCTTTCCCTAACATTCTACACCTTTTTGCCACATTTCATTGCATTCCACTGCATTCCACTCCATTCCATGTCTTCCATTGCATTCCAAAACATTCCATAACATTCCATTACTTTCGATTCCATTCCAACACATCATTCACATTCGGTTGCAAAGCATTCCCTCCATTCATTAAAATTTCATCCTATTATTTAACATTACACTTGGTAGCATAACATTCCATTCGACTACACAACATTCCTTTCCAATTCACTATATTTTCTTGTTTCATAAGATTCCTTTGCTATCCACAAAATTCCATTCCATCCTTAACCTTACATTGCTTTCCTAACTTTCTGTTCCTTCCCACAACATTCCATTGCATTCCACAGCATTCCATTCTGTTCTGTAACATTCCATTTAATTCCACAACATTCCATTCCATTCCAAAACATTACATTTATTTCCATTCCATTCAATTCTTTTCCAGCCCATTATTCCCATTCTTTTACAAAACATTCCATAACATTCTTTAAATTCGGTTCTATTAATCAACATTGCACTCCATACCGTATCATTCCATTCAATTACACACTATTCCAGTCCAATTCAAAAATTGTATTTCATTCCATTCCATGAGATTCCATTCCAATCCACAAAATTACTTTCCGTTCCATTAACTACCATTCCTTTCCAAACACTCTATTCCTTTGCACAACGTTCTATTACATTTCACAGCATTCCATTCCATTCCAAAACATAGCATTCCATTCCATAAGGTTTGACTCCATTTAAACACGTTATTCTGATTATTACCAAACATTCCATTGTATTCTTCAGAATTTGGTTCTCTTAGTCAACATTGCACTTCATCCCATAAAATTCCATTCCATTACACAACATTCAACTCCATTTCAAACATTCTATTTCTTTCCGTTGCATAAGATTCCATTTAAACCACAAAATTCCATTCCATTCCTTAACCTTCCTTTGCTTTCACTAACATTCTATTCCTTTCTGCAACATTCCATTGCATTCCATAGCATTGCATTCTATTCCGTAACATTCCATTCAATTCAACAACATTCCATTCCCTCCAAAATATTCCATTCCTTTCCATTCCATTCCATTCCCATCCAACCCATTATTCCCATTCTTTTACAAAACATTCCATACCATTCTTCAAAATTCGGTTATATTTATCAACATTGCTCTTCATACCATAACATTCCATTCCATTATACAACATTCCAGTCCATTTCAAACAATCTATTTCTTTAAATTCCATAAGATTCCATTTAAATCCACAAAATTCCATTCTCTTCCTTAAACTTCCATTCATTTCCCAAACATTCTATTCCTTTCCACTACTTTCCATTGCATTCCACATCATTAAAATCCATTTCATAACATTCCATTCAATTCCGCAGCATTCCATTCCATTCCATGACATTCGATTCCATTACAACACATTATTCCCATTCTGTTCCGTATCATTCAATACAATTCATTAAAATACGGCTCTATTAATCAAAACTTCCCTTCTTAAAATAACATCCCATTAGATTACATAACATTCCTTTCCAATTCATTCTATTTCATTCTGTTTCATAAGATTCCTTTCCAATCCACAATACTCAATACCATTCCTTAACCTTCCATTACATTCCCCCAGTTCTATTCCTTTACACAATATTCCATTACATTCCACATCATTCATTTCCATTCCGTAATATTCCATTCAATTCCATAACATTCCATTCCATGCCATTACATTCAATTCCATTCCAACACATCATTCCCGTTCATTTGCATAACATTCCTTTACAATCATTAAAATTGGGTCTATTAATCAACATGACACTTCATCGCATAACATTCCATTAAATTACACAACATCCTTTCCAATTCATTCTATTTCATTCTGCTTCATAAGTTTCCATTCCAATCCACAAAATTCCATAACATTCCTTAACCTTCCATTTCTCTCCTTAACGTTCTAATCCTTTCCACAACATTCCATTGCATTCCACAGCATTCCATTCCATTCTGTAACATTCCATTCAATTCCACAGCATTCCTTTCCATTCCGGAACATTTGATCCCTTTCAAACACATTATTCCCATCTGTAATTTAACATCCCATTCCATTCATTAAAATTCTGTTCTATTAATCAACATTCCTCTTTATAACATAACATTCCATACGATTACACAACATTCCTTTCCAATTCATTTATTTCATTCTGTTTCATAAGATTCCATTTCAATCCACAAAATTCCATTCCATTTTTTAACCTAACATTGCTTTCCCTAACATTCTACAACTTTCTGCCACATTTCATTGCATTCCACTGCATTCCACTCCATTCTATGTCTTCCATTGCATTCCAAAACATTCCATAACATTCCATTACTTTCGATTCCATTCCAACACATCATTCACATTCGGTTGCAAAGCATTCCCTCCATTCATTAAAATTTCATCCTATTATTTAACATTACACTTGGTAGCATAACATTCCATTCGACTACACAACATTCCTTTCCAATTCACTATATTTTCTTGTTTCATAAGATTCCTTTGCTATCCACAAAATTCCATTCCATCCTTAACCTTACATTGCTTTCCTAACTTTCTGTTCCTTCCCACAACATTCCATTGCATTCCACAGCATTCCATTCAGTTCTGTAACATTCATTTAATTCCACAACATTCCATTCCATTCCAAAACATTATATTTATTTCCATTCCATTCAATTCCATTCCAGCCCATTATTCCCATTCTTTTACAAAACATTCCATAACATTCTTTAAATTCGGTTCTATTAATCAACATTGCACTCCATACCGTATCATTCAATTCAATTACACAATATTCCAGTCCAATTCAAAAATTGTATTTCATTCCATTCCATGAGATTCCATTCCAATCCACAAAATTCCTTTCCGTTCCATTAACTACCAATCCTTTCCAAACACTCTATTCCTGTGCACAACGTTCTATTACATTTCACAGCATTCCATTCCATTCCAAAACATAGCATTCCATTCAATAAGGTTTGACTCCATTTAAACACGTTATTCTGATTATTACCAAACATTCCATTGTATTCTTCAGAATTTGGTTCTCTTAGTCAACATTGCACTTCATCCCATAAAATTCCATTCCATTACACAACATTCAACTCCATTTCAAACATTCTATTTCTTTCCGTTGCATAAGATTCCATTTAAACCACAAAATTCCATTCCATTCCTTAACCTTCCTTTGCTTTCACTAACATTCTATTCCTTTCTGCAACATTCCATTGCATTCCATAGCATTGCATTCTATTCCGTAACATTCCATTCAATTCAACAACATTCCATTCCCTCCAACATATTCCATTCCTTTCCATTCCATTCCATTCCCATCCAACCCATTATTCCCATTCTTTTACAAAACATTCCATACCATTCTTCAAAATTCGGTTATATTTATCAACATTGCTCTTCATACCATATCATTCCATTCCATTATACAACATTCCAGTCCATTTCAAACAATCTATTTCTTTCCATTCCGTAAGATTCCATTTAAATCCACAAAATTCCATTCTCTTCCTTAAACTTCCATTCATTTCCCAAACATTCTATTCCTTTCCACTACTTTCCATTGCATTCCACATCATTAAAATCCATTTCGTAACATTCCATTCAATTCCGCAGCATTCCATTCCATTCCATGACATTCGATTCCATTACAACACATTATTCCCATTCTGTTCCGTATCATTCAATACAATTCATTAAAATTCGGCTCTATTAATCAAAACTTCCCTTCTTAAAATAACATCCCATTAGATTACATAACATTCCTTTCCAATTCATTCTATTTCATTCTGTTTCATAAGATTCCATTCCAATCCACAATACTCAATACCATTCCTTAACCTTCCATTACATTCCCCAGGTTCTATTCCTTTACACAATATTCCATTACATTCCACAGCATTCATTTCCATTCCGTAATATTCCATTCAATTCCATAACATTCCATTCCATGCCATTACATTCAATTCCATTCCAACACATCATTCCCGTTCATTTGCATAACATTCCTTTACAATCATTAAAATTGTGTCTATTAATCAACATGACACTTCATCGCATAACATTCCATCAAATTACACAACGTCCTTTCCAATTCATTCTATTTCATTCTGCTTCATAAGTTTCCATTCCAATCCACAAAATTCCATAACATTCCTTAACTTTCCATTTCTCTCCTTAACGTTCTAATCCTTTCCACAACATTCCATTGCATTCCACAGCATTCCATTCCATTCTGTAACATTCCATTCAATTCCACAGCATTCCTTTCCATTCCGGAACATTTGATTCCATTCAAACACATTATTCCCATCTGTAATTTAACATCCCATTCCATTCATTAAAATTCTGTTCTATTAATCAACATTCCTCTTTATAACATAACATTCCATACGATTACACAACATTCCTTTCCAATTCATTTATTTCATTCTGTTTCATAAGATTCCATTTCAATCCACAAAATTCCATTCCATTTTTTAACCTAACATTGCTTTCCCTAACATTCTACAATTTTCTGTCACATTTCATTGCATTCCACTGCATTCAACTCCATTTCATGTCTTCCATTGTATTCCAAAACATTCCATAACATTCCATTACTTTCGATTCCATTCCAACACATCATTCACATTCGGTTGCAAAGCATTCCCTCCATTCATTAAAATTTCATCCTATTATTTAACATTACACTTGGTAGCATAACATTCCATTCGACTACACAACATTCCTTTCCAATTCACTGTATTTTCTTGTTTCATAAGATTCCTTTGCTATCCACAAAATTCCATTACATCCTTAAACTTACATTGCTTTCCTAACATTCTATTCCTTTCCACAACATTCCATTGCATTCCACAGCATTCCATTCTCTTCTGTAACATTCCATTTAATTCCACAACATTCCATTCCATTCCAAAACATTACATTTATTTCCATTCCATTCGATTCCATTCCAGCCCATTATTCCCATTCTTTTACAAAACACTCCATAACATTCTTCAAAATTCGGTTCTACTAATCAACATTGCACTCCATACCGTATCATTCCATTCAATTACACAATATTCCAGTCCAATTCAAAAATTGTATTTCATTCCATTCCATGTGATTCCATTCCAATCCACAAAATTCCATTCCGTTCCATTAACTACCATTCCTTTCCAAACACTCTATTCCTTTGCACAACGTTCTATTACATTTCACAGCATTCCATTCCATTCCAAAACATAGCATTCCATTCCATAAGGTTTGACTCCATTTAAACACGTTATTCTGATTATTACCTAACATTTCATTGTATTCTTCAGAATTTAGTTCTCTTAGTCAACATTGCACTTCATCCCATAAAATTCCATTCCATTATACAACATTCAACTCCATTTCAAACATTCTATTTCTTTCCGTTGCATAAGATTCCATTTAAACCACAAAATTCCATTCCATTCCTTAACCTTCCTTTGCTTTCACTAACATTCTATTCCTTTCTGCAACATTCCATTGCATTCCATAGTATTGCATTCTATTCCGTAACATTCCATTCAATTCAACAACATTCCATTCATTCCAAAATATTCCATTCCTTTCCATTCCATTCCATTCCCATCCAACCCTTTATTCCCATTCTTTCACAAAACATTCCATACCATTCTTCAAAATTCGGTTATAGTTATCAACATTGCTCTTCATACCATAACATTCCATTCCATTATACAACATTCCAGTCCATTTCAAACAATCTATTTCTTTCCATTCCATAAGATTCCATTTAAATCCACAAAATTCCATTCTCTTCCTTAAACTTCCATTCGTTTCCCAAACATTCTATTCCTTTCCACTACTTTCCATTACATTCCACATCATTAAAATCCATTTCGTAACATTCCATTCAATTCCGCAGAATTCCATTCCATTCCATGACATTCGATTCCATTCCAACACATTATTCCCATTCTGTTCCGTATCATTCAATACAATTCATTAAAATTCAGCTCTATTAATCAAAACTCCCCTTCTAAAAATAACATTCCATTCGATTACACAACATTCATTTCCAATTCATTCTTTTTCATTCTGCTTCATAAGATTCCAGTCCAATGCACAAAATTCCATACCATTCCTTAATCTTCCATTACGTTCCCGAGTTCTTTTCCTTTACACAATATTCCATTGCATTCCGCAGCATTCCATTCCATTCCGTAATATTCCATTCAATCCACAACATTCCATTTTATGCCATTACATTCAACTCCATTCCAACACATCATTCCCATTCAGTTGCATAACATTCCATTACAATCATTAAAATTTTCTCTATTAATCAACATTACGCTTCATAGCATAACATTCCATTCGATTACACAACATTATTTTCCAATTCATTCTATTTCATTCCATTGCCTAAGACTCCATTCCTTACAACAAAATTCCGTTACATTCCTTAACATTTCATTCCTTTCCCCAACATTCTACACTTTTCTGCCACATTCCATTGAATTCCACTGCATTCCATTCCATTCCATGACTTACCATTGCATTGCAAAACATTCCATACCATTCCATTACATTCGATTCCATTCCAACACATCATTCACGTTCTGTTGCATAACATTCCATTACATTCATTTAAATTTGGTCCTATTATTCAACATTACACTTGATGGCATAACATTCTATTCAACTACACAACATTCTTTTTCAATTCATTATATTTCCTTCTGTTTCATAAGATTCCATTCCCATCCACAAAATTCCATTCCATTCCGTAACCAACATTGCTTTCCCTAACATTCTATTCCTTTCCACAACCTTCCTTTGCATTCCACAGCATTCCATTCCTTTCTGTAACATTCCATTTAATTCCACAACATTCCATTCCAAAACATTCCATTCCTTTCCATTCCATTCGATTCCATTTCAACACATTATTCCCATTACATTTAATTCCCAAACATTCCATACCATTCACTAGAATTCAGTATATTAATCAACATTTCCCTTCATACCATAACATTGCATTCGATTATAAAACATTCTCGTTTCATATATCCTATTTCATTACATTCCATAAGATTCCATTGCAATTCACAAGATTCTATTCCATTCCTTTTATGTCCATTCTATTCCCAACATTCTTTTCCTTTACACTACAGTCCATTGCATTCCACAGCATCCATTCCATTCCATAACATTCTTTTCAATTCCACAACATTGCACTCCATTCCATAACATTCCATTGCATTCGAACACATAAATCCCTTTCTGTTACAAAACAATCCATTCCATTTATTAAAATTCGATTCTGTTAATGTACTTTCAACTTCATACCATAACATTCTATTCGATTACACCACATTCCATTCCATTTCAAACATTCTATTTCATTATGTTGCATAAGTTTCCATTCCAATCCACAAAATTCCATTCCTTTCCTTAAACTTCCTTTCCTTTGTCCCACATTCTACTCCTTATCACAACATTCCATTGCATTCCTCAAATTCCATTCCATTCCAGAACATTCAATTCAATTTCACATCATTCCATTCCATTCCATAAAATTCGACTCATTTCCACAACCTTATTCCCATTCTGTTACATAACATTCCTTACATTAATTAAAATTCAGTTCTATTACTCTGCGTTCGACGTCATCCCATAACATTCCATTTGATTACACCACATTCCATTCCATTTCAAACGCTCTATTTCATTCTATTGAAGAAGACTCCTTTCAAACCCCAAAATCCATTTATTCCTTAACATTCCATTCATTTCCCCAACATTCTATTCCTTTCCCAACATTCCATTCCATTACAATGCATTCCATTCAATTCCACAATATTCAATTCCATTCCTTAACATTCTATTCCATCCCAACACATTATTCCTGTACTATTACATACCTCTCCAATGATTCAGTAAAATTCGGTTCTATTAACATTCCAATTCATATAATAATATTCCATTCGATTACACAGAACACCATTAGATTTCAACCCTTCTATTTCGTTCTATTGCATAGGATTCCATTAAAATCCACAAAGTTCCATTACATTCCTTAATCTCCCATTCCTTTCCGAAACGTTCTATTCCTTTCCACAACATGCCATGGCATTCCACAGCATTCCATTCCATTCCTTAACGTTGCAAGCAATTCCACAACATTCAACTCCATTGCATAACATTGTTTCCATTCAAACACATTATTCCCATTCTGTTAACTAACATTCCATTCCATTCTTTGAAATTCGGTTCTGTTAATCAACATTCCACTTCATACCATTACATTCCGTTTGATTACAGAACATCCCATTAAATTGCACACATTGTATCTCCTTCGATTGCATAATTTTCCATTACAATCAACAAAATTCGTTTCCATTCCTTCACCCTCCATTCCGTCCCAAACATTCTATTGCTTTCCACAACATTCCATTGCATTCCATTCCTTTCCATAACATTCCATTCAATTCCACATCATTCCATTCCATTCCATAACATTCAATTCCATGCCAAAACATTATTCTCTTTCTCTTACCTAACATTCCATTCCATTCATTAAAATTCTTTTCTGTTAATCAACATTCTACTTCATCCCATTATAGAACATTCGATTGCACAACATTCCTTTAGATTTCAAACATTCTATTTCATTCTATTACATAGGATTCCATTTGAAACCACAAAATTCCATTCCATTCCTTAACCTTTCATTCCTTTCAGCAACATTGTATTCCACTCCGAAACATTCCACTGCATTCCACAGCATTCCATTGAATTCCATTCCATTCCATTCTATTCCATTCCAACACATTATTCCCTTTCAGTTGTACAACATTCCATTCCATTCATTAAATTTGGTTCTATTAATAAATGTTGAACTTCACAGCATAAATTTCGTTTCAATTACACATTTCTTTCCAATTCTTTCTGTTTAATTCTGTTTCATAAGTTTCCATTTCAATCCACAAAATTCCATTCCATTCCTTAAGTTTTCATTGCTATCACTAACATTCTATTCCCTTCCGCAACATTCCATTGCATTCCACAGCATTCCATTCCATTTCGCAACATTTCCTTCCATTCCAAACATGCCATTCCTTTCCATTCCATTCGATTCCACTCCAACACATTGTTCTGATTCTTTTGCAAAACATTCCGTACCATTCTTCAAAATTCGCTTCTATTCAACATTCCACCTCACACCATATCATTCCATTCCATTAAACAACATTCTAATTCATACTATTGCATGACATTAAATGCCAATCCACAAAATTCCATTCCATTCCTGAACATTTCATTTCTTTTCCCAACATTCTATTCCATTCCGCAACATTCCATTGCATGCCACAGCATTCCACTCCATTTCATTCTATAACATTCGATTCCATTCGAACACATTATACCGGTTTGTTGCATGACTCTCCATTCCGTTCATTAAATTTGGTTCTATTAATCAACTTTCCACTTCATAGCATAAAATTCCATTCGATTACACAACATTCCTTTCCAATTCAAACATTCTATTTCATTCTGTTGCATCAGGTTCCATTCCATTCCAAAAAATTATTTTCCATTCCTTAAACTTCCATTTCTTTGCCAACATTGTATTTCTTTCCACAACATTCCATTACATTCCACAGCATTCCCTTCCATTTTATAACATTCAATTCAATTTCATGACATTCCACTCCATTCTGTAACATACGACTCCATTCAAACACATTATTCCTGTTCTGTTACCTAACATTCCATTTCTTTCATTAATATTCAGTTCTATTAATCTACATTTCACTTCATACCATACATTCCGTTCGATTACACAACATTCCATTGCACTTCATACAATTTATCATTCCATTGCATAACATTCCATTCCAATACACAAAATTCCTTTACATTCCTTAACCTCTTTTCTTTACTCCAACATTCTATTCCTTTCAAAAACATTCCATTGCATTGCACAGCATTAAAATCCATTCCTTTCCCCAACATTCTATTCCTTTCCACTACTTTCCATTGCCTTCCAAATCATTCCATTCCATTCCGAAGCATTACGTTCCATTACACAACATAGCATTCCATTCCATAACTTCGAATGCCATTAAAACACCTTATTCCTGTTCTGTTATCTAACATTCAAAACCACTCTGTAAATTCGGTTCTGTTAATCAACATTCCACTTCATACCATAACATTCCATTCGATTACACAACATTTTTTCCATTGCAAACAGTCTAGTTCATTCCATTGCATAAGGTTCCATTCCAATCCTCAAAATTTCATTCCATTCCTTATCCTTCAATTGTTTTACCCAATGTTCTATTCCTTCCCACAACATTCCATTGCATTCCACCGAATTCCATTCCATTACATAACATTCCATTCTATTCAACATTTCATTCCATTCCACAACATTTGATTCATTTCCAACACATTATTCACCTTCTGTTACATAACATTCCATTCCATTCAATAAAATTCAGTTCTGTTACTCTACATTACACGTCATCCCATAACATTCCATTCGATTACAAAACATTCCATTCCATTTCAAACATTCTATTTCATTCTATTGCATAAGATTCCATTCCAATCCACAAAGTTCCATTCCATTCCCTAACATTTCATTCCTTTCCCCAACATTCCCTTGCATTCCTCAGCATTCCTTCCCATTCCATTCCATTCTATGAAATTTGATTCCATTCCAACACATCATTCCCATTCTGTTCTATAACACTCAATTCCATTCATTAAATTTTGTTCTATTTATCAACATTCCTCTTCATAGCATAAATTCCTATCGATTACACATTTATTTCCAATTCAAACATTCTATTTCATTCTTTTACATAAGATTTCATTCAAATCCAAATATTATTTTCAATTCCTTAACCTTCCATTCCTTTCCCAAATATTCTATTCCTTTCCACAACACATCATTGCATTCCACAGCATTCCCTTCCATTCCATAACATTCCTTTCAATTCCACAACATTCCATTCCATTCTGTAACATTCGATTCCATTCCAAAACATTATTCCTGTTCTGTTACATAACATTCCATTTCATTCATAAAAATTCAGTTCTATTAATCTACATTTCACTTCATGCCATGCATACCGTTCGATTACACAACATTCCCTTGCACTTCATGCAATTTATATTATTCCATTGCATAAGATTCCATTCCAGTTCTCAAAATTCCATTAGAATCCTTACTTTCCTTTCCTTTCTCCAACATTCTATTTCTATCAACATTCCATTGCATTCCACAGCATTCAATTCCATTCCTTTCCCCAACATTCTATTCCTTTCCACTACTTTCCATTACCTTCCAAATCATTCCATTCCATTCCTTAACATTCCCTTCAATTCCCAAACATGACATTCCACTCCATAACATTCAATTCCATTCAAACACCTTATTCCAGTTCTGTTACCTAACATTCCATACAGTTCTTTCAAATTATGTTCTATTAATCAACATTCCCCTTCATACAATAACATTCCATTCGATTATACAACATTCCTTTCCATTACAAATATTCGATTTCATTCCATTGCATATTCTTCCATTCTAATTCACAAAATTCCATTTAATTCCTTAACCTTCCATTCCTTTCTCCAACGTTCTATTCCTTTCCAAAATATTCCATTGCATTCCACAGCATTCCATTCCATTCTGAAGCATTGAATTCAGTTCCAACACATTATTCCCGTTCTGTTACCTTACATTCCATTCCATTCATTAAAATTCTTTTCTATTAATCAACATTCCACTTCATAGCATACCATTCTTTCGATTACACACCATCCCATTCAATTGCAAACATTGTATCTCATTCCATTGCAGAAGATTCCATTCCAATCTACAAAACGCAATTCCATTTCTTCACCCTCCATTCCTTTCCTCATCTTTCTGTTGCTTTCCACAACATTCCATTGCATTCCACAGCATTCCATTCCCATCCGTAATATTCCATTCCAGTAAACAAATTCCGTTCCATACCTTAACACTCAATTCCTTTTCCCAACTTTCTACTGCTTTCCACAACATTTAACTGCATTCCACAGCATTGCATTCCATTCTATATCTTTCCATTGCTTTCCAAAACTTTCCATTCCATTCGATTCCATTCGATCCCATTCAAACACATTATTCCCGTTCGTTCACCTAACATTCCATTCCTTTCCTTAATACTCAGTTCTATTAATCAACATTTCACTACATACCATAGCATTCCATTCCATTTCACAGCATCCCATTCCATTTCAAACATTCTATTTCATTATATGGCATAAGATTCCATTCCAATACACAAAATTAGATTCCATTCCGTAAACTTTCCCCAACATTTCAATCCATTCACAGCATTGCATTCCATACCTTAACATTTAACTCAATTCCATAACATTCTATTACTTTCTTCAAAATTCCAGGCCATTCCACAGCATTCAATTCCTTTCCATATCATTTGTTGCATTCGGAAACATTACATTCCATTCCATTCCATTCGATTCCATTCCAACACATTTTTTCCCGTTCTGTTGCATAACATTCTGTACCATTCATTAAAATTTGGTCCTAATAAGCAACATTCCCCTTGTTAGCAGAACATTCCATTCCATTACACACCATTCCTTTCCAATTCTTTCTATATCATTCTTTGGCATAAGTTCCATTCCTATCCAAGAATTCCATTCCATTACTTAACCTCCCATTGCATTCCACAGCATTCCATTCCTGTCCATAACATTTCATTCAATTCCACAACATTCCACTCCATTCCATAACATTCAAATCCATGCCAAAACCTTATTCTCTTCTATTACCTAACATTCCATTCCATTCATTACAATTCTTTTTGTTAATCAATATGCCACTTCATCCCATTACATTATATTCGATTACACAACATTCCATTCCATTTCAAACATTGTATTTCTTTCTATTGCATAAGATTCCATTCCAATCCACAAAATTCATTCCATTCCTGAATATTTCATTTCTTTCCCCAGCATTCTATTCCATTCCGCAACATTCCATTGCATCCACGGCATTCCACTCCATTCCATTCTATAACATTCGATTCTATTAGAACACGTTATTCCGCTTCTGTTGCATGACTCTCCATTCTATTCATTAAATTTGGTTCTGTTAATCAACTTTCCACTTCATAGCATAAAATTCTATTCGATTACACAACATTCCTTTCCAATTCAAACATTCTATTTCATTCTGTTGTATAACGTTCCACTCCAATCTAAAAAATTATGTTCCATTCCTTAACCTTCCATTCCTTCACCCAAACAGTCTATTGCTTTCCAAAACATTCCATTGCATTCCACAGCATACCCTTCCATTCCATAACACTCCTTTCAATTCCACAACATTCCATTCCGTTCTGTAACATTCAACTCCATTCCAACACATTATTCCTGTTCTATTACCTAACATTCCATTTCTTTCATTAAAATTCAGTTCTATTAATCTACATTTCACTTCATACCATACATTCCATTCGATTACACAACATTTCATTGCACTTCATACAATTTATATCATTCCATTGCATAAGATTCTATTCCAATACACAAAATACCATTATATTCCTTAACCTCCATTCCTTTCTACAACATTCTATTCCCTTCAAAAACATTCCTTTGCATTGCACAGCATTAAAATCCATTCCTTTCCCCAACATTCTATTCCCTTCCACTACTTTCCATTGCTATCCACATCATTCCATTCCATTCTGAAGCATTGAATTCAATTCCAACACATTATTTCCGTTCTGTTCTCTAACATTCCATTATATTCATTAAAATTATTTTCTATTAATCAACATTCCACTTCATAGCATAGCATTCTTTCGATTGCACAACATCCCATTCAATTGCCAACATTTTGTCTCATTCCATTGCAGAAGATTCCATTCCAGTCTACAAAATTCAATTCCATTTCTTCACCCTCCATTCCTTTCCCCAAATTTCTATTGCTTTCCACATCATTCCATTGCATTGCACAGCATTCCATTCCTGTCCATAACATTCCATTCCAATCCACAAATTCTGTTCCATTCCTTCACCCTCAATTCCTTTCCCCAACTTTCTACTGCTTTTCACAATATTCCACTGCATTCCACAGCATTCCATTCCATTCCATATCTTTCCATTGCATTCCAAAACATTCCATTCCATTCAAACACATTATTCCCGTTCTTTCACCAAATATTCCATTCCATTCTAGAACACTCAATTCTATTAACCAACATTTCACTTCATACCATAACATTCCAATCCATTTCACAGCATCCCATTCACTTCAAACATTCTATTTCATTATATAGCATAGGTTTCCATTCCAATACACAAAATTAAGTTCCATTCCGTAAACTTTCCCCAACATTCCAATCCATAACACAGCCTTGCATTCCATACCTTAACATTCCATGCAATTCCATAACATTGTATTACTTTCCTCAACATTGCATTGCATTCCACAGCATTCCATATCACTTGTTGCATTTGGAAACATTCCATTCAATTCCATTACATTCGATTCCATTCCAACACATTTTTTCCCATTCTGTTGCATAACATTCTGTACCATTCATTAAAATTTGGTCCTATTAATCAACATTCCACTTCATAGCATAACATTCCATTGGATTACACAACATTCATTTATAATTCACTCTATTTTCTTCTTTTTCATAAGGTTCCATTCCAATCCAGAAAATTCCATTCCTTTCGTTAACCTCCCATTGCTCTCCTAGTATTCTATTCCTTTCCTCAACATTCCATTGCATTCTACTTTATTCCTTTCAATTCCGTAACATTCAATTCAATTGCACAACATTGCATTTCATTCCCTGACATTCAATACGAATTCCAAAACATCATACCCGTTCTGTTACCTAACATTCCATTCCATTGTCCAAAATTCGGTTCCATTAATCAACATTCCACTTCATACCATAACGTTCAATTACATTCCACAACATTGCATTCCACTTAAAACCTTCTATTTCCTTCTACTGCATAACATTCCATTCCAGTCCACAAAATTCCATTTCATTCCTTTACCTTCCGTTCCTTTCCTCAACATTGTATTCTTTTAAACAATATTCCATTGCATTCCACCGAATTCCATTCCACTCCATAACATTCCATTCAATTCCACAATATTCCATTCCATTCCATAACTTTCAATTCATTCCCAACATATTATTCCCATTCTATTTCATAACATTCCATTGATTCAATAAAATTTCGTTCTATTAATTAACATTCCAATTCATACCATAACATTCCATTCGATTACACAGAGCACCATTCCATTTCAAACATTATATTTCTTTCTATATCATAGGATTCCATTCAAATTCACAAAACACGATTCTCCTCTTTCAACTTCCATGTCTTTCCCCAACTTTCTATTCCCTTCCGCTGCTCTCCATTACATTCCATTTCATTCCATTCCATTTCTTAACATTCCATTCATTTCCACAGCATTCCATTCAATTCCATAACATTCGATTCCGTTCCACCACATTTCTCCAATTCTGTTACAAAACATTCAACACCATTCATTAAAATACAGTTCTATCAATCAACATTCCCCTTCATAGCATAACATTCCACTTGATTACACTACTTTCCATTCCAAAATCCTTCTATTTCATTCTGTTTCATAAGATTCCATTCCAATCCACAAAATTCTGTACCATTCCTTAAACTTCCGTTCCTTACACAACGTTCTATACCTTTCCACAACACTCCATTGCATTCCACAGCATTCCATTCCATTCCACAACATTCCATTCAATTCCATAACATTTGATTCCATTCAGACACATTATTCCCATTCTGTAACATAACATTCCATTCCATGCATTAAAATTCTGTTCTATTAATCTACATTCCCCTTCATAACATAACATTCCTTTTGATTACACATTACATTCCATTTCAAACATTCTATTTCATTCTATTGCATAAGATTCAATTCCAATCCCCAAAATTCCATTTGAATTCCTTAACCTCCCATTCCTTTCCCAGCATTCTCTTCCTTTCAGCAACACTCCATTGCACTACATAGCATTCCTTTCCATTCCATAACATTCGATTTCATTGCAACACATTTTTCCCGTTCTGTTACAAAACATTCCATTCCATTCATTAAAATTTTTTCCTGTTAATTTACCTTCCACTTCATAGCATAACATTCCTTTCAATTACACAACATTCCTTTCCAGTTCATTCTATTTCATTCTGTTGCATAGATTCCATTCCAATTCACAAAATTCCATTCCATTCCTTAACCTCAATTCCTTTCTCCAACATTCTATTCCATTCAACAACATTCCATTGCATTCCACAGCATTCAATTCCATTCCTTTGCACAACATTCTATTCCTTTCTACAACATTCCATTCCTTCCACAGCACTCCATTCCATTCCACAACATTCCATTCCATTACATAACTTTCGATCCCATGTGAACATATTATTCCCATTATTACCTAACATTACATTCCATTCTTCAAAATTCGGTTCTCTTAATCAATATACCACTTCATACCATAACATTCCATTCCATTTATAACATTCTATTTCATTCTATTGCATAACATTCCATTCCAATCCACAAATTCCGTTCTATTACTTCACCCTAAATTCCTTCCCCCAACTTTCTATTGCTTTTCACAAAATTCCACTGCATTCCACAGCATTCCATTCCTGTCCATAAAATTCCATTCAATTCCACAGCATTCCATTGCACTTCGGAACTCTCTTTCCATTGAAGCACATTATTCCCGTACTTTTACCTAACATTCCATTTCATTCTTTAATATTCGGTTCTGCTATTCAGCATTCCACTTCATACCATAACATTCAGTTCCATTTCTCAGCATCCCATTCCTTTTCAAACATTCTATTTCATTCTATTGCATAGCATTCCATTCCAATCCACAAAATTCTATTCTCTTCCTTGAACTTCCATGTCTTTCCACAACATTCTATTCCTTTCCACTGCTCTCCATTGCATTCCACTTCCTTCCATTCCATTTCTTAACATTCCATTCATTTCCACAGCATTCCATTCCATTCCATAACATTCGATTCCATTCCAAAAGATGATTCCCATTCTGTTACAAAACATTCAATACCATTGATTATAATTCTGTTCTATTAATCAACATTCCCATTCACAGCATAACATTATATTCGACTACACAACTTTCCTATCCAAATCATTCTATTTCATTCTGTTTCATAAGATTCCATTCCAATCCACAAAATTGTATACAATTCCTTAACCTTCCATTCCTTTCCCCAACGTTCTATTCATTTCCACAACATTCTATTGCATTCCACAGCATTCCATTCCTTTCCATATCATTTTTGCTTCAGAAACATTCCAATACATTCGATTCCATTCCAAAACATTTTTTTTGTTCTTTTGCATAACATTCTGTACCATTCATTAAAATTTGGCCCTATTAATCAACATTCCACTTCTTAGCATAACATTCCATTCCATTACAAAGCATTCCTTTCCAATTCTTTCTATTTCATTCTTTTGCATAAGATTCCATTCCTATCCAAAAATTCCATTTCATTACTTAACCTCCCATTGCATTCCACAGCATTGAATTTCTGTCCATAACATTTCACTCAATTCCACAACATTCCGTTCCATTCCATAACATTCAAATGCATGCCAAAGCCTTAATCTCCTCCTGTTACCTAACATTCCATTCCATTCATTACAATTCTTTTCTGGTAATTAATATTCCACTTCATCCCATTATATTACATTCGGTTACACAACATTTCATTCCATTTCAAACAATCTATTTCATTCTATTGCATAAGATTCCACTCCAATCCACAAAATTCCTTTCCATTCCTGAACATTTCATTTCTTTCCCCAACATGCTATTCCATTCCACAACATTCCATTGCATGCCACAGCATTCCATTCCATTCCATTCTATAACATTCGATTCCATTCGAAAACATTATTCCAGTTCTGTTGCATGACTCTCCATTCCACTCATTAAATTTGGTTTATTAATCAACTTTCCACTTCATAGCTTAAAATTCCATTCGATTACACAACCTTCCTTTCCAATTCAAACATTCTATTTCATTCTGTTGCATCAGTTTCCATTCCAATCCAAAAAATTATTTTCCATTCCTTAACCTTCCATTCCTTTGACCAACATTCTATTACTTTCCACAACATTCCATGGCATTCCACAGCATTCCCTTCCGTTCCATAACATTCCCTTCAATTCCTCAACACTCCATTCCATTCTGTAACATTCGACTCCATTCCAACACTTTATTCCAGTTCTGTTACCTAACATTCCATGTCTTTCATTAATATTCAGTTCCATTAATCTACATTTCACTTCATACCATACATTCCATTCGTTTACACAACATTCCATTGCACTTCATACAATTTATATCATTCCATTGCATAAGATTCCATTCCAATACACAAAATGCTATTACATTCCTTAACCTCGATTTTTTTCTCCAACATTCTATTCCTTTCAAAAGCATTCCATTGCATTGCACAGCATTAAAATCCATTCCTTTCCCCAACATTCTATTCCTTTCCGCTACTTTCCATTGCATTCCACAGCATTCCATTCCATTCTGTAACATTCCATTCAATCCACAACATTCAATTCCATTCCGGAACATTTGAGTCCATTCAAACACATTATTCGCATTCTGCCTCCTATCATTCCCTTCCTTTCATTAAAATTTAGTCCGATTAATGAACATTCTATTTCATAGCATAACATTCCATTCCATTGCACAACATTCCTTTCCAATTCATTCAATTTCATTGTGTTGCATAAGATTCCAACCGAACCCAAAAAATTCCATTCCATTCCTTGAACTTCCATTCCATTCCCCAACATTCTATTCCTTTCCACAATAATCCATTGCATTCCATAGCATTCCATTCCATTCCTTCCCCAACATTCTATTCCTTTCCACTACTTTCTATTCCATGCCACATCATTCCATTCCATTACATAATATTCCACAACATTCCTTTGCGTTCCATAACATTCGATTCCATTCCAACACATTCCCGTTCTGTAAACTAACATAACATTCCATTCATTAAAATTCATTTATATTAATCAAAATTCCACTTCATACCATACCATTCATTCCATTACACAACATTCCATTCCATTTAAAACATTCTATTTCATGCTGTTGCATAACATTCCATTCCAGTCCACAAAAGTACATATCATTCCTTTACCTTCCTTCCTTTTCCCAACATTCTATTCCTTTCCACAACATTCCATTGCATTCCACCGCATTCCCTTCCATGCCATAACATTCCATTCAGTTCCACAACATTCCATTCCATTACATTTCATTTGGTTCATTTCCAACACATTATTCCTGACCTGTTACATAAAATTCCACTACATTCATTAAAATTCTGTTCTATTATTCCACATTCCCCGTCATACCATAACATTCTATTTGATTACACAACATTCCATTCCATTTCAAACATTCTATTTCATTATGTTGCCTAAGTTTCCATTTAATACCCAAAATTCCATTCCTTTCTTTTACTTCTATTCCTTTCTAGAACATTGTACTCCTTCCCCCAACATTGCATTGAATTCCACAGCATTTTATTCCATTCCATAATATTCCATTAAATTGCACCACATTTCATTCTATTCAATAACATTCGATTCCATTGAAACACATTATTCTCATTCAGTTACAAAAAAATCCATATTATTTATTAAAATTTGGTTCTATTAATCAACATTCCTCTTCATAACATAACATTGCATTCGATTACACAACATTCTATTTTATTTCAATTAGTCTATTTCAATCTATTGCGTAAGATTTCATTCCAATCCACAAAATTCCATTATACTCCTTACCCTTCCATTCCTTTCCGAAACATTCTATTCCTTTCAAGAACATTCCATTGCATTCCAGAGTATTCTATTCCATTGCTTAACATTCCATTCAATTCCACAACATTGAATTCCATTCCGTAACATTTGTTCCATTGAAACACATTATTCACCTACTGTAACCTAACATTAAATTCCATTCATTAAATTTCAGTTCTATTAATCTCTTTTCCCCTTCCTACCATAACATTCCATTTGATTACACAACATTCCATTCCATTTCAATTATTCTATTTCATTCTATTATATGAGATTCCATTCCAATCCACAAAATTCCATTCATTTCCTTAACATACCATTTCATTCCCCAACATTCTCTTCCTTTCTGCATCATTCCATTGCACTCCACAACATTTCATTCCATTCCATAATATACGAATCATTTCGAGCACGTTATCCAAATTATTACCTAATATTCCATACCAATCTTTAAAATTCGGTTCTATTAATCAACATTCCAGTTCATAGCATAACATTCCATTCGATTAAACAACATTCCTTTCCAATTCATTCTATTACATATTGTTGCATAAGATTCTTTCCAATCCAAAAAATTCAATTCCATTCCTGAACCCTCGATGTCTTTCACCAACATTCTACACCTTTCCACAACATTCCATTTCATTGAACAACATTCCATTCCATTCCTTTCCCCAACATTCTATTCCTTTCCACTACATTCCATTGTATTCCACATCATTCCATTCCATTCCAAATATTCCATTCAGTTACACAACATTCAATTCCTTTCCATAACATTCGATTCCCTTCAAAAACTTTATTCTCGTTCTGATACATAACATTCCATTGCATTCATTAAAATTCATTTCTATTAAGCAACATTCCACTTCATACCATAACATCCCATTCGAATGTACAACATTCTATTCTATTTCAAATACTGTATTTCACTCTATTGCAAGTGATTCCATTCCAGTGCACAAAATTCCATTCCATTCGATACCTTCAGTGCCTTTCTCCAACGATCCATTCCTATCCACAACATTCCATTGCATTCCACAGCTTTCCATTCCATTCGAAAACATTCATATTGATTCCAACACATTATTTCCCATCTGTTACATAACAATCCATTCCATTCAGTAAAATTCATTTCTATTAACCTACATTTCACTACATACAATACATTCCATTCAGTTCCACAACATTCCATTCCATACCATAGCATTTGATTCCATTCAACACATTTTGCCCATTCCATTCCATTCATTAAAATTCGGTTCTATTAATCAACATTCCCCTTCATACCATAAAATTCCATTCGATTACAAAACATTCCATTCCATTTCAATTATTCTATTTCATTCTATTGCATAAGATTCCATTCGAATCCACAAAATTCCATTCCATTCCTTAACATTTCTTTCCTTTCCCCAACACTCTATTCCTTTCCGCAACATTCCATTCCATTCCACAGCATTCCTTTCAATTCCATAACATAATATACGATTCCAACACATTATCCCCATTCTGTTAAAAATCATTCCATACCATATATTAAAATTTGGTTCTATTAATCAACATTGCACTTCATACCATAACATTCCATTCCATTTAAAACATTCCATTTCATTCTGCTGCATAAGATTCCATTCCAACCACAAAATTCAATTCCAATCCTTAACCTCCCATTCCTTTACCCAACATTCTCTTCCTTTCCACATCATTTCATTGAACTCCACGGCATTCCATTCCATTCCATAACATTCGATTTCATTCCAACAATTTATACCGGTTCTGTTGCATCACATTTCATTCCATTCATTAAAATTTTGTCCTATAAAAGAACATTCCACTTCATAGCATAATATTCCATTCAAATACCCAACATTACTTTCCAATTCAGTCTATTTCATTCTGTTGCATAAGATTCCATTCCAATCCAAAAAGTTGCATTCAATTCCTTAACCTTCCATTCTTATCCCCAACATTCTATTCCTTTCCACAATATTCCACTGCATTCCACAGCATTTTGTTCCATTCCTTTCCCCAACATTCTATTCCTTTCCGCTACTTTCCATTTAATTTAACATTATTCCATTCCATTCCATAAAATTCCGTTCAATTCCACAATATTCCATTCCATTCCATAACTTTGAATTCCATTCAAAGACTTTATTCCTGTTCTGTTACCCAGCATTCCATACCATTCTTTAAAATTCGTTTGTATTAATCAACATTCGACTTCATACCATAATATTCCATTCGATTACACAACATTCCTTTCCAATTCATTCTATTTCATTCTGTTTCATAAGATTCCATTTCAATCCACAAACTTCCATTCCATTCCTTAACCTTCCATTGCTTTCACTAACATTGTATTCCTTTCCGCAACATTCCATTGCATTCAACAGCATTCCATTCCATTTCGTAACATTCATTCCATTCCTTTCCATTCCATTCGATTCCACTCCAACACATTATTCCCATTCTTTTACAAAACATTTCATACCACTATCCAAAATACGGTTTTATTAATCAACATTACACTTCACAACATTACTTTCCATTCGATTGTACAACATTCCAGCCCATTCCAAACATTCTATTTCATTCCATTCCAATCCTCAAAATTCCATTGCATTCCTTTAACTTAAAATCCTTTCCCGACATTCAATTCGTTTCCGCAACATTCCATACCATTCCTCAGCATTCCATTCCATTCGAAAACATAGCATTCCATTCCATAATATTTGACTCCATTTGAACATGTTATTAAGATTATTACATTACATTGCATTTCATTCTTCAAAATTCGCTTCTATTTAACATTCTACCTCACACCATAACATTTCATTCCATTAAACAACATTCTAATTCATACTATTGCATGACATTCCATGCAAATCCACAAAACGCCATTCCGTTCCATCACACTTCATTCATTTCCACAACTTTCTATTGCTTTCCACAACATTCCATTTCATTCCACAGCATTGCATTGCTTTCCATAACATTCCATTCAATTCCACACATCTTATTCCATTCCTAAACTTCCATTGCATTCCACAACATTCCATTCCATTCCATAACTTACCATAACATTCCAAAACATTACTTTCCTTTCCGTTCCATTCGATTTCTTTCCAACAAATTATTCCCATTCTCTTACATAAAATTCCATAACATTCTTCAAAATTCGGTTCCATTAATCAATATTGCACTTCACACCATAACATTCCATTCGATTATACAACATGCCAGTCCATTCCAAACATTCTATGTCATTCCCATCCACAAAATTCCATTTCATTCCTTTAACGTCCATTCCTTTCCCAACACTCTATTCTTTTCCACAACATTCCACTCCAATCCACAGCATTCCTTTCCATTCCACAAGACAGCACTCCATTCCATACCATTCTACTCCACTCGAACAAGTCATTCCGATTATTACCAACATTCCGTACCATTCTTCAAAATTCGGTTCTAATAATCAACATTCCACTTCATACCATAACATTCCTTACCATTCATTAACACTCCATTCCATTGAAAACATTCTATTTCATTTCAATTTGCATAGGATTCCATTCCAATTCACAAAATTCTATTGCATTCCTTAATCTCCCATTCCTTTCCCCAACGTTCTATTCCTTTCCACAACATGCCATGGCATTCCACAGCATTCAACTGCATTCCTAAACGTTGCATGCAATTCCGCAACATTCAATTCCATTGCATAACATTGTTTCCATTCAAACACTTTATTCCCATTCTGTTACCTAACATTTCATTCCCTTGTTTGAAATTCGGTTCTGTTAATCAACATTCCTCTTCATACCATTACATTCCATTTGATTACAGAACATCCCATTCATTTCACACATTGTATCTCCTTCCATTCCATAATTTTCTATTCCAATCCACAAAATTCCTTTCCATGCTTTCAACCTCCATTCCTTCCCCAACTTTCTATTGCTTTCCACAACATTCCATTGCATTCCACAGCATTCCATTGTTTTCCTTAACCTTCTATTCAATTCCACAACATTCCACTCCATTCCATTACATTACATTCCATACCAACACATTATTCTCGTTCTCTTACTTAACATTCCATTCCATTCATTAAAATTCTTTCCTGTTAATCAACATTCTGCTTCATCCCATTACATTGCATTCGATTACACAGCATTCCTTTCCATTTCAAACATCCTATTTCATTCTATTACATAGGATTCCATTGGAAACCACAAAATTCCATTCTATTCCTTAACATTTTATTCCTTCCTGAACATTCTACACATTTCTGCCACATTCCATTCCTTTGCACTGCATTCCATTCCATTCCATGACATTCCATTGAATTCCCAAACTTTCCATACCATTCCATTACATTCGAATCCCTTCCAACACATTATTCCCGTTCTGTTACCTAACATTCCATTCCATTCATAAAATTCTTTTCTATTAATCAACATTCCACTTCATAGCATAGCATTCTTTCGATTACACACCATCCCATTCAATTGCAAACATTCTATTTCATTCCATTGGAGAAGATTCCATTCCAATCTACAAAATTCAATTCCATTTCTTCGCCCCCCATTCCTTTCCCAACTTTCTATTGCTTTTCACAACTTTCCGTTACATTGCACAGCATTCTATTCCTATCCGTAACATTCCATTCCAGTCCACAAATTCCATTCCATTCCTTAACCCTCAATTCCTTTTCTAAACTTTCTACTGCTTTCCAAAATATTTAACTGCATCCACACCATTCCATTCCATTCCATATCTTTCCATTGCATTCCAAAACATTCCATTCTTTTCGACTCCTTTTGATCCCATTCAAACACATTATTCCCATTCTTTCACCTAACATTCCATTCCTTTCTTTAATACTCAGTTCTATTAATCAACATTTCACTTCATATGATAACATTCCATTCCATTTCACAGCATCCCATTCCATTTCAAACATTCTATTTCATTGTACAGCATAAGATTCCATTCCAGTACACAAAATTAGATTCCATTCCGTAAACTTTCCCCAACATTCCAATCCATTCCACAGCATTGCATTCCATACCTTAACATTCCATTCAATTCCATAACATTCTATTACTTTCTTCAAAATTCCATTGCATTCCACAGCATTCCATTCTTTTCCATATCATTTGTTGCATTCGGAAAAATTCCATTACATTCCATTACATTCAATTCCTTTCCAACACATTTTTTTCCCGTTCTGTTGCGTAACATTCTGTACCATCCATTAAAATTTGGTCCTTTTAAGCAACATTCTACTTGGTAGCAGAATATTCCATTCCATTACACAACATTCCTCTCCAATTCTTTCTATTTCATTCTTTTGCATAAGATTCCATTCCTATCCAAAAATTCCATTCCATTACTTAACCTCCCATTTCATTCCACAGCATTCCATACCTGTCCATAACATTTCACTGAATTCCACAACATTCCATTCCATATCATAACATTCAAATCCATGACAAAACCTTATTCTCGTTCTGTTACCTAACATTTCATTCCATTCATTAAAATTCTTTTTTGTTAATCAATATTCCACTTCATCCCATTACATTACATTCAATTACACAACATTCCGTTCCATTTCAAACATTCTATTTCTTTCTGTTGCATAAGATTCCATTCCAATCCACAAAATTCCATTCCATTCCTGAACATTTCATTTCTTTCCCCAACATTCTATTCCGTTCCGCAACTTCCATTGCATTCCACTACATTCCATTCTATAACATTCGATTCAATTTGACCACAGTATTCAGCTTCTGTTGCCTGACTCTCCGTTCCATTCATTAAATTTGGTTCTGTTAATCAACTTTCCACTTCATAGCATAAAATTCCATTCGATTACACAACATTAATTTCCAATTCAAACATTCTATTTCATTCTGTTGCATAAGGTTCCATTCCAATCCAAAAAATTATATTCCAGTCCTTAACCTTCCATTCCTTTCCCCAGCATTCTATTCCTTTCCTCAACATTCCATTGCATTCCACAGCATTCCCTTCCATTCCATAACACTCCTTTCAATTCCACAACATTCCATTCCATTCTGTAACATTCGACTCCATTCCAACACATTATTCCTGTTCTATTACCGAAAATTCCATTTCTTTCATTAATATTTAGTTCTATTAAACTACATTTCACTTCATACCATACATTCCATTTGATTACACAACATTCCATTGCACGTCATACAATTTATATCATTCCATTTCATAAGATTCTATTCCAATACACAAAATACCATTACATTCCTTAACCTCCATTCTTTTGTACAACATTCTATTCCTTTCAAAAATATTTCACTGCATTGCACAGCATTAAAATCCATTCCTTTCCCCAACATTCTATTCCTTTCCACTACTTTCCATTGCTATCCACATCATTCCAATCCATTACAAAACATTGAATTCAAATCCAACACGTTATTTCCGTTATGTTATCTAACATTGCATTCCATTCATTAAAATTCTTTTCTATTAATCATTATTCTACTTCACAGCACAGCATTCTTTCAATTACACAACATCCCATTCAATTGCCAACATTGTGTCTCATTCCATTGAACAAGATACTATTCCAGTCTACAAAATTCAGTTCCATTTCTTCACCCTCCATTCCTTTCCCCAACTTTCTATTGCTTTCCACAACAATGCATTGCATTCCAAAGCATTCCATTCTTGTCCATAACATTCCATTCCTATCCACAAATTCCGTTCCACTCCTTCACGGTCAATTCCTTTCAGCAACTTTCTATTGCTTTTCTCAATATTCCACTGCATTCCCCAGCATTGCATTCCATTCCATATCTTTCCATTGCATTCCAAAACATTCCATTCCATTCGGTTCCATTCAAACACATTATTCCCATACTTTAACCTAATATACCATTCCATTCTTGAACACTCAGTTCTATTAATCAAAATTTCACTTCATACAATAACAATCCACTCCATTTCACAGCATCACATTCCATTTCAAACATTCTATTTCATTATATAGCATAAGATTCCATTCCAATACACAAAATTAGATTCCATTCCCTAAACTTTCCCCGACATTCCAATCCATTCCACAGCATTGCATTACATACCTTAACATTCCATGGAATTCCATAATATTCTATTACTTTCCTGAACATTGCATTGCATTCCACAGCATTCCAATCCATTCCATATCACTTGTTGCATTCGGAAACATTCCATTCCATTCCATTACATTCGATTCCATTCCAACACATTTTTTCCCATTCTGTTGCATAACATTCTGTACCATTCATTAAAATTTGGTCCTATTAATCAACATTCCACTTCATAGCATAACATTTCATTCGATTGCACAACATTGATTTCCAATTCACTCTATTTTCTTCTTTTTCATAACGTTCCATTCCAATCAGAAAATTCCATTCCTTTCATTAACCTCCCACTGCTCTCCTAGTATTCTATTCCTTTCCTCAACATTCCATTGCATTCCACTTTATTCCCTTCAATTACGTAACATTCAATTCAATTGCACAACTTTGCATTTCATTCCATAACATTCAATACGAATTCCAAAACATCATACCCGTCCTGTTACCTAATACTCCACTCCATTGTCCAAAATTCGGTTTCATTAATCAACATTCCACTTCATACCGTAACGTTCAATTACATTCCACAACATTGCATTGCACTTAAAACCTTCTATTTCCTTCTATAGCATAACATTCCATTCCAGTCCACAAAATTCCATTCCATTCCTTTACCTTCCATTTCGTTCCTCAACATTGTATTCTTTTCCACAATATTCCATTGCATTCCACCGAATTCCATTCCACTCCATAAAATTCCATTCAATTCCGCAGCATTCCATTCCATTCCATAACATTCGATTCCATTCCAAAACATTCCATTCCATTTCAACACATTATTCCCATTCTGTTCCGAATCATTCAATACCATTCATTAAAATTCGGCTCTATTAATCAACATTCCCCTTCTTAAAATAACATTCCATTCGATTACAAGACATTCCTTTCCAATTCATTCTATTTCATTCTGTTTCATAAGATTCCAGTCCAATCCACAAAATTCCATTCCTTTCCTTTATCTACCATTCCTTTCCAAACACTCTGTTCCTTTCCACAACATTCTATTCCATTTCACAGCATTCCTTTCCATTCCAAAACATAGCATTCCATTCCATAACGTTTGACTCCATTTGAACACGTTATTCTGATTATTACCTAACAATCCGTTGCATTCGCAAAATTTGGTTCCATTAATCAACATTGCACTTCATCCCATAAAATTCCATTCCATTATACAGCATTCGACTTCTTTTCAAACATTCTATTTCTTTCCATTGCATAAGATTCCATTCCAATCACAAAATTCCATTCTATTCCTTAACCTTCCGTTGCTTTCACTTACATTCTATTCCTTGCTGCTACATTCCATTGCATTCCACAGCATTCCATTCCATTCCGTAACATTCCATTCAACAACATTCCATTCCATTCCAAAACATTCCATTCCTTTCCAATCCATTCCATTCCCCTCCAGCCCTTTATTCCCATTCTTTTACAAAACATTCCATACCATTCTTCAAAGTTCGGTTATATTTGTCAACATTGCACTTCATACCATAACATTCCATTCCATTATACAACATTCCAGTCCATTTCAAACAATCTATTTCTTTACATTCCAAAAGATTCCATTTACATCCACAAAATTCATTTCATTCCTTTAACTTCCATTCCTTTCCCAACACTCTATTCTTTCCACATTTCATTGCATTCCACAGCATTCCATTCAAGTCCACCATACTCCACTCCACCTCTTAACATTCAATTCCATTCCACACATTATACCCGTTCTATTGCCTAACATTCCATTGATTCAGTAAAATTTGGTACTATTAATTAACTTTCCTTTTCATATCACAATATTCCATTCGATTACACAGAACACTATTCCATTTCAGACATTTTATTTCGTTCTTTTGCTTCGAATTCCATTCCAATCCACAAAATTCCATTCTCTTCCTTAACCTTCCATTCCTTTCCCCAATGTTCTATTCCTTTCCACTACTTTCCATTGCATTCCACATCATTCCAATCCATTTCGTAACATTCCGTTCAATTCCATAGAATTCCATTCCATTTCATAACATTCGATTTCATTTGAACACATTATTCCCATTCTGTTCCGATTCATTCAATACCATTCATTAAAATTCGGCTCTATTAATCAACATTCCCCTTCTTAAAATAACATTCCTTTCGATTACACAACATTCCTTTCCAATTCATTCTATTTCATTATGCTTCATAAGATTCCATTCCTATCCACAAAATTCCATAACATTCCTTAACCTTCTATTCCTCTCCTTAATGATCTATTCCTTTCCACATCATTCCATTGCATTCCACAGCATTCCTTTCAATTCCGTAACATATGATTCCTTTCAAACACATGATTCCCGTTATGTAAACTAACATCCCTTTCCATTCATTAAAATTCTGTTCTATTAATCAACATTTCTCTTTATACCATAAGATTCCATTCGATTACACAACATTCCTTTCCAATTCATTCCATTTCATTCTGTTTCATAAGATTCCATTTCAATCCACAAGATTCCATTCCATTCCTTAAACTTCCATTGCTTTCAATAACATTCTATTCCTTTCTGCAACATTCCATTGCATTCCACAGCATTCCATTCCATTCCGTAACATTCCATTCCATTCCTTTCCATTCCATTCGATTCCATTCCAACATATTATTCCCATTCTTTTCAAACCATTCCATACCCCTATTTAAAATTCGGTTTTATTAATCAGCATTACTCTTCACACCATTACTTTCCATTCGATTATACAACATTCCAGCCCATTTCAAACATTCTATTTAATTCCATTCCAATCCTCCAAATTCATTTCCATTCCTTTAACTTAAAATCCTTTCAAAGCATTCCATTCCTTTCCACAGCATTCCATTCCGTTCCACAACATAGCATTCCATTCCATCATATTTGACTCCATTTGAAGACGTTATTCCGATTATTTCCAACATTCCATTCCATTCTTCAAAATTCGTTTCTAATAATCAACATTCCACTCCATAACATTCATTCCTTACCATTCATCAACATACCATTCCATTGAAAACATTCTATTTCATTCCATTTGCATAAGATTCCATTCCATACCACAAAATACCATTCCATTCCTTAACATTTCATTCCTTTCCCCAACATTCTACACCTTTCTGCCACATTCCATTGCCTTCCACTGCATTCCATTCCAGTCTATGAGTTTCCATTGGATTCCAAAACATTCCATACCGTTCCATTACATTCGATTCCATTCCAACACATCATTCCCGCTCTGTTGCATAAGATTCCATTCCATTCATTAAAATTTGGTCCTATTATTCAACATTACACTTGATAGCATAACATTAAATTCCACTAGACAACATTCCTTTTCAATTCTTTATATTTCCTTCTGTTTCATAAGATTCCATTCCTATCAACAAAATTCCATTCCATTCCTTAACCTAACATTGCTTTCCCTAACATTCTATTCCTTTCCACAACACACCATTGCATTCCACAGCATTCCATTCCATTCTGTAACATTCCATTTAATTCCACAACATTCCATTCCATTCCAAAACATTCCATTCGATTCCATTTCAAGACATTATTCCCATTCTTTTAGAAAACATTCCATTCCATTCATTAAAATTCTTTATATTAATCAACATTGCACTTCATACCATAACATTGCATTCAACTATAAAACATTCTCCATTTCATATATTGTATTTCATTCCATTGCATAAGATTCCTTTGCAATACACAAGATTCTATGATATTCCTTTTACGTCCATTCCTTTCCCAACATTCAATTCCTTTACACTACAATCCATTGCATTCCACAGCATCCATTCCATTCCATAACATTCCTTACAACTCCACAACATTGCACTCCATTCAATACATTCCATTGCATTCGAACATTTTATTCCCTTTCTTTTACAGGAAATTCCATTCCATTCATTAAAATTCGATGCTGATAAAGTACTTTCAACTTCATACCATAATATTCTATTCGATTACACCGCATTCTGTTCCATTTCAAACATTTTATTTCATTATGTGCCTAAGTTTCCATTCCAATTCACAAAATTCCATTCCTTTCCTTAACCTTCCTTTCCTTTCTCCAACATTATACTCCTTCCCAGAACATTATATTGAATTCCACCAAATTCCATTCCATTCCAGAATATTCCATTCATTTCCCGAACATTCCATTCTATTCCATAACTTTCGATTCATTTACAAAACCTTACTCCCATTCTGTTACATCACATTCCATACATTAATTAAAATTCTGTTCCATTACTCTGCGTTCCACGTCATCCCATAACATTCCATTCGATTACACCACATTCCATTCCATTTCAAACGCTCTATTTCATTCTATTGAATAAGATTCCATTCCAAACCACAAAATTATTCCATTTCATTCCTTAACATTAGACTCAATTACGCAACATTCTATTCCTTTCCCCAACATTGCATTCCATTCCAATGCATTCCATTCAATTCCACAATATTCAACTCCCTTCCTTAACATTCAATTCCATTCCAACACGTTATTCCTGTACAATTACATATCTCTCCATTCATTCAATAAAATATGGTTGTATTACCATTCTAATTCATATCATAACATTCCATTCGATTACACAGAACAGAATTCCATTTCAACCATTCTATTTCGTTCTATTGCATAGGATTCCATTCCAATCCACAAAATTTCAGTCCATTCCTTAAACTCCTATTCCTTTCCCCAACGTTCTATTCCTTTCCACAACTGGCCTTGGCATTCCACAGCATTGCATTCCATTCCTTAACGTTGTATGCAATTCCACATCATTCAATTCCATTGCAAAACATTGTTTCCATTCAAACACATTATTCCCTTTCTGTTACCTAAAATTCAATTCCATTCTTTGAAATTCGTTTCTGTTAATCAACATTCCACTTCATACCATTACATTCCATTTGACTACAGAACATCCCATTCATTGCACACATTTTGTCTCTTACATTGCATAATTTTCCATTCCAATTCACAAAATTCCTATCCTTTCCCTAACCCTCCATTCCTACCAGAAATTTCTACTGCTTTCCACAACATTCTATTCCATTCCATAACATTCAATTCCATGCCAACACATTATTTTCATTCTTACCTAACATTCCATTCCATTCATTAAAATTCTTTTCTGTTAATCAACCTTCTACTTCATACCATTAGTTTACATTGGATTACACAATATTCCTTTCCAATTCATTCTATTTCATTCTGTTTCATAAGATACCATTTCAATCCACAAAATTCCAATTCTTTCCCTAAACTTCCATTGCTTTCACTAACATTCTACTCCATTCCGCAACATTCCATTGCATTTAACAGCATTCAATTCCATTCCATAACATTCCGTTCCATTCCTTTCCATTTCATTCGATTCCACTCGAACACATTATTCCTATACTTTTACAAAATATTCCAGACCATTCTTCAAAATTCGGTTCTAATAATCAACATTCCACTGCATACCATAGCATTTCTTACCATTCATCAACATTCCATTCCATTGAAAACATACTATTTCATTCCATTGTATAAGATTCCATTCCACACCACAAAATTCCATTCCATCCCTTAATATTTCATTCCTTTCCCTAACATTCTACACCATTCTGCCACATTTCATTGCCTTCCACTGCATTCCATTCCATACCATGTCTTTCCATTGCATTCCAAAACATTCCATACCATTCCATTACAATCAATTCCATTCCAACCCATCTTTCGCATTCTGTTGCATAACATTCCACTCCATTTATTAAAATTTGGTCCTATTATTCAACATTACACTTGATAGCATAACATTCCATTCCACTATACAATATACCTTTCCAATTCAAACATTCTATTTCATTCCATTGCATAAGGTTCCACTATAATCCAAATAATTATTTTCCATTCCTTAATCTTTCATTCCTTTCCCCAACATTGTTTTCCTTTCCACAACATTCCATTGCATTCCAAAGCATTCCCTTCTATGCCATAACATTCCTTTCAATTCCACAAAATTCCATTCCATTCTGTTATATTCTATTCCACTCCAACACATTATTCCTGTTCTGTTACCTAACTTTTCATTTCTTTCATTAATATTCAGTTCTATTAATCTACATTTCACTTCATACCATACATTCCATTCGATTACACAACATTCCATTGCATTTCATACAATTTATATCATTCCATTGCATAAAATTCCATTCCAATACACAAAATACCATTACATTCCGTAACCTACATTCTTTTCTCCAACATTCTATTCCTTTCAAAAACATTCCATTGCATTCCAGAGCATTAAAATCTTTTCCTTTCCCCAGCATTCTATTTCTTTCCACTACTCTCCATTGCTTTCAACATCATTCCCTTCCATTCTGAAACATTCCGTTCAATTCCACAACATAGGATTCCATTCTATAACTATCCATTCCATTAAAACACCTTATTCCTGTTCTGTTACCTAACATTAAATACCACTCAATAAATTCATGTCTATTAATCTACATTCAACTTTACACCATATTATATTTGATTACCGAACATTCCATTACATTTCAAACATTCTATTTCATTATGTTGCATAATATTCCATTCCAATCCACGTTATTCCATTCCTTTCTTTAAAATTCCATTCCTTTCTCCTACATTCTATTCCATCCCACAACATTCCATTGCATTCCACCGAATTCCATTCCATTCCATAACATTCCATTCAATTCAACATTTCATTCCATTCCATAACATTTGATTCATTTCCAACACATTATTCACATTCTGTTACATAACGTTCCATTCCATTCATTAAAATTCATGTCTATTACTCTACATTATACGTCATCCCATAACATTCCATTCGATTACAATACATTCCATTCCATTTCAAACATTCTATTTCATTCTATTGCATAAGATTCCATTGCAAAGCACAAAATTCCATTTCATTCCTTAACCTTACATTCTTTTCACGAACTTTCTATTCCTTTCCCCAACATTCCATTCCATTACACAGCATTCCATTCAATTCCAAAATATTACATTCCATTCCTTAACATTCGATACCATTCCAACATATTATTCCCATACTATTACATAACTTTCCATTCATTCAGTAAAATTTGGTTCTTTTAACATTCCAATTTATATCATAATATTCCACTTGATTACACAGAACACATTTCCATTTCAACCATTCCATTTCGTTATATTGCATAGGATTCCATTCCAATCCACAAAATTCGTTTCCATTCCTTAAACTCCAATCCCTTTCCCCAACGTTCTATTCCTTTCCACAACATGCCATTATATTCCACAGCATTCCATTCCATTCCTTAACGTTCCATTCAATTCCACAACTTTCAATTCCATTGCATAACTTTGATTCCTTTCAAACACATTTTTCCCATTCTCTTACCTAACATTCCATTCAATTCTTTGAAATTCGGTTCTATTAATCAACATTCCACTTCATACCACAATATTCCATTCCATTACACAACATCTCATTCACCTGCAAACATTGTATCTCATTCCATTGCATCAGATTCTATTCCAATCCAAAAATTCCTTTCCATTCCTTCACGTTCCATTCCTATCCCCAACATTCTATTACTTTCTGAAACATTCCATTGCATTGCACAGCATTCCATTCCATTTTGTAACATTCCATTCAATGCCACATCATTCCGTTCCATTCCAGCACATTATTCCCGTTCTGTTACGAATCTTTCAATACCATTCACTAAAATTCGGGTCTATTAATCAACATTCCCCTTCATACCATAACATACCATTCGATGACACAACATTCCTTTCCATTTCATTCCACTTCATTCTATTTCATAAGATTCCATTCCAATCGATAAAATTCCATTCCATTCCTTAACCTTCCATAATTTACCTAACATTCTATACATTTCCACCGCATTCCATGGCATTCCACAGCATTCCATTCCATTCCAAAACATTCAATTCCTTTCCATTCCATTCCATTCCACTCCAACACATTATTCCCATTCGTTTACAAAATATTCCATACCACTGTTCAAAATTCGGTTTTATTAATCAACATTACACTTCACACCATTACTTTCCATTCGATCATACAACATTCCAGCACATTTCAAACATTCTATTTAGTTCCATTCAAATCCTCAAAATTCCATTCCATTCCTTTAACTTCCAATCCTTGCCCAACATTCTTTTCCTTCCCATAACATTATATTCCATTCCACCGCATTCCATTCCATTCCACAACATAGCATTCCATTCCATAACTTTTGACTCCATTTGAACACGTTATTCCGATTATTACCTAACACTACATTTCATTCTTCAAAATTTGCTTCTACTCAACATTCCCCCTCAGACCATAACATTCCATTCTATTAAACAACATTCTAAATCCTTCTATTGCATGACATTCCATGCCAATCTACGTAATTCCATTCCATTCCTTCACACTCCATTCTTTTCCACAACTTTCTATTGCTTTCCACAACATTCCATTTCATTCCACAGCATTGCATTCCATTCCATAATATTCCAATCAAGTCGATAACATACTATTCCATTCCTAAACATTCCATTCCATTCCATAACTTACCATTCCATTCCAAAATATTCTCTTCTTTTCCATTTTTTTCGATTCCATTTCAACACGTTATTCCCATTCTTTTGCCAAACATTCCATAACATTCTTCAAAATTCGGTTCTATTAATCAACATTGCACTTCACACCATAGCATTCCATTTGATTATACAACATTCCAGGCTATTTCAAACATCCTATTTCATTCCAATCCACAAAATTCCATTCCATTCCTTTAACTTCCATTCATTTCCCAACACTCTATTTTTTTCCACCTCATTCATTTAAAATCCACAGCATTCCTTTCCATTTCACAAAATAGCACTCTATTCCATAACATTATACTCCATTCGAACACGTTATTTCGATTATTACCTAACATTCCATTCCATTCTTCATAATTCCGTTCTAATAATCAACATTCCAGTACATACCATAACATTCCTTACCATTCATCAACATTCCATTCCATTGAAAACGTACTATTTCGTTCCATTCCATAAGAGTCCATTCCAATCCAAAAAATTCCGTTCCCTTTCTAACCTCCCATTGCATTCCCTAACATTCTATTCCTTTCCACTGCATTCCATTGCATTCCTAATCATTCGATTCCTTTCCATTCAATTACACAACCTTCCGTTTCATTCCGTGATTTTCAAATCAATTCCAAAACATTGTTCCCATTCTTTTACCTAATATTCCATTCCATTCTTCAAAATTTTGTTCCATAAATCAACATTCCACTTTATACCATTGTGTTCAATTCCATTGCACAATATTCCGTTCCACTTAAAACATTCTATTTTATTCTATTGCACAGCATTCCACTCCAGTCAACAAAATTCCATTTCATTCCTTACCCTTCCATTCCTTTCCTCAATATTCTATTCTTTTCATCAATATTCCATTGCCTTCCACCGAATTAAATTCCATTCCATAACATTCCATTCAATTCCACAACATTTTATTCCATTCCATAATTTTCGACTCCAATCAAACACATTATTCCCATTCTTTCACCTAACATTCCATTCGATCTTTAGTATTCTGTTCTATTAATCAACATTCCACATCATACCATATCATTCCTTTCCATTTCACAGCATCCCTTTCCATTTCAAACATTCTATTTCAATCGATTGCATAAGATTCCATTCCAATCGACAAAATTGCATTCCATTCCATAAATTTTCCCCAACATTCAGTTACATTCCACATCATTGCATTCCATTCAATAGCATACCATTCAATTCCGAAACATTCTATTGCTTTCCTCAACATTCCCTTGCATTCCACAGCATTCCATTCCATTCCATATCATTTGTGGCATTCGGAAACATTTCATTCCATTTTACATTCAACTCCATTCCAACACATTTTTTCTCATTCTGTTGCATTACATTTTGTACCATTCATATAAATTTGGTCCTATTAATCAACATTCCTCTTCATAGCATAACATTCTATTCCATTACACAACATTCCTTTCCAATTCTTTCTATTTCATTCTTTGGCATAAGATTCCATTCCTATCAAAAAATTGCATTCCTTTACTTAACATCCCATTGCATTCCACAGCATTCCCTTCCTGTCTATAACATTTCATTCAATTCCACAACATTCCACTAAATTACGTAACATTCAAATTGATGCCAAAACATTATTCTCGTCCTCTTACCTAACATTCCATTCCATTCATTAAAATTCTTTTCTGTTAATCAATATTCCACCTCATCCCATTACATTACATTCAATTACACAACATTACATTCCATTTCAAACATTCTATTTCATTCCATTGCATAAGATTCCATTCCAATCCTCAAAATTCCATTCCATTCCTGAACATTTCATTCCTTTCCCCAACATTCTATTCCATTCCGTAACATTCCATTGCAATCCACAGCATTCCACTCCATTCCATTCTATAACATTCGCTTCCATTCGAACACATTATTCCGGTTCTGTTGCTTGACACACCGTTCCATTCATTAAATTTGGTTCTTTTAATCAACTTTCCACTTCATAGCATAAAACTCCATTCGATTACACAACATTCCTTTCCAATTCAAACATTCTATTTCATTCTGTTGCATACGGTTCCATTATAATCCAAATAATTATTTTCCATTCCTTAAACTTTCATTCCTGTCCCCAACATTCTATTTCTTTCCACAACATTCCATTGCATTCCACAGCATTCCCTTCCATTCCATAGCATTCCTTTCAATTACACAACATTCCATTCCATTCTGTTACATTCAATTCCATTCCAACACATTATTCCTGTTCTGTTACTAACATTCCATTTCTTTCGTTAATTTTTAGTTCTATTAATCTACATTTCACTTCATACCATACATTCCATTCGATTACACAACATTCCATTGCACTTCATACAATTTATATCACATTCCATTCGATTTCACAACATTCCAAGGCACTTCATACAATTTATATCATTCCATTGCATTAGATTCCATTCCAATACACAAAATACCTTTACATTCCTTAACCTCCATTCTTTTCTCCAACATTCTATTCCTTTCAAAAACATTCCATTGCATTCCACAGCATTAAAATCCATTCCTTTCCCCAACATTCTATTGCTTTCCACTACTTTCCATTGCCTTCCACATCATTCCATTCCATTCTGAAACATTCCGTTCAATTCCACAACATGGCATTCCACTCCATAACTTTCAATTCCATTAAAACACCTTATTCCTGTTCTGTTACCTAACATTCCATACCACTCTTTAAATTCGGTTCTATTAATCTACATTCAACTTAAAACCATATTATATTCAATTACACAACATTCCATTCCATTTCAAACATTCTATTTCATTATGTTGCATGATATTCCATTCCAAACCACGTAATTCCATTCCTTTCCTTAAAATTCCATTCTTTTCTCCAACATTCTATTCCATCCCACAACATTCCATTGCATTCCACCGAATTACGTTCCATTGCATAATATAACATTCAATTCAACATTTCATTCCATTCTTAACATTTGATTCATTTCCAACACATTCACATTCTGTTACATAACATTCCATTCCATTCATTAAAATTCAGTTCTATTACTCTACATTACATGTCATCTCATAACATTCTATTCGATTACAATACATTCCATTCCATTTCAAACATTCTATTTCATTCTATTGCATAAGATTCCATTGCAAAGCACAAAATTCCATTTCATTCCTTAACCTTACATTCCTTTCACGAACATTCTATTCCTTTCCCCAACATTCCATTCCATTACACAGCATTCCATTCAATTCCAAAATATTACATTCCATTCCTTAACATTCGATACCATTCCAACACATTATTCCCATACTATTACATAACTTTCCATTGATTCAATAAAATTTGGTTCTTTTGACATTCCAATTTATATCATAATATTCCACTTGATTACACAGAACACATTTCCATTTCAACCATTCTATTTCGTTCTATTGCATAGGATTCCTTTCCAATACACAAAATTCCATTCCATTCCTTAAACCCCCATCCTTTTGCCCAACGTTCTATTCCTTTCCACAACATGCCATTACATTCCACAGCATTCCATTCCATTCCTTAATGTTCCATTCAATTCCACAACATTCAATTCCATTGCATAACTTTGATTCCATTCAAACACATTATTCCCATTCTCTTACCTAACATTCCATTCCATACTTTGAAATTCGGTTCTATTAATCAACATTCCACTTCATACCATAACATTCCATTCCAATACACAACATCTCTTTCACCTGCAAACATTGTATCTCATTCCATTGCATCAAATTCTATTCCAATCCAAAAAATTCCTTTCCATTCCTTCACCTTCTATTCCTTTCCCCAACATTCTATTACTTTCTACAACATTCCATTGCATTGCACAGCATTCCATTCCATTTGTAACATTCCATTCAATCCCACAGCATTCCATTCCTTCCAGCACATTATTCCCATTCTGTTACAAAACTTGCAATACCATTCATTAAATTCGGTTCTATTAATCGAAATTCCCCTTCATAGCATAACATACCATTCGATGACACAACATTCCTTTCCAATTCATTCCGTTTCATTCTATTTCATAAGATTCCATTGCAATCGACAAAATTCCATTCCATTCCTTAACCTCCCATTGCATTCTAAGCATTCCATACCTGTCCATAATATTCTATTCAATTCCACACTCCATTCCATTCCATATCATTCAAATCCATGCCAAAACCTTATTCTCCTTCTGTTACCTAACATTCCATTCCATTCATTAAAATTCTTTTCTGTTAATCAACATTCCACTTCATCCCATTACATTCCTTTCGATTAAACATTCCACTCCATTTCAAATATTCTGTTTCATTCTATTGCATAAGATTCCATTCCAATCCACAAAGTTCCATTCCATTCATTAACATTTCATTCCTTTACCCAAAATTCTATTCCATTCCGCAACATTCCATTGCATTCCGCAGCATCCCACTCCATTTTATTCTATAACATTCGATTCCATTCGAACACATTATTCTGGTTCTGGTACATGACACTCCATTCCATTCATTAAATTTGGTTCTTTTAATCAACATTCCACTTCATAGCATAAAATTCTATTCGATTACACATTCTTTTCCAATTCAAACATTCTATTTCATTCTGTTGCATACGCTTCCATTATAATCCAAATAATTATTTTCCATTCCTTAAACTTTCCTTCCTTTCCCCCACATTCTATTCCTTTCCACAACATTCCATTGCATTCCACAGCATTCCCTTCCATTCCATAGCATTCCTTTCAATTCCACAACATTCCATTCCATTCTGTTACATTCAATTCCATTCCAACCCATTATTCCTGTTCTGTTACTAACACTCCATTTCTTTCGTTAAGTTTTAGTTCTATTAATCTACATTTCACTTCATACCATACATTCCATTCGATTACACAACATTCCATTGCACTTCATACAATTTATATCACATTCCATTCGATTTCACAACATTCCATTGCACTTCATACAATTTATATCATTCCATTGCATAAGATTCCATTCCAATACACAAAATACCTTTACATTCCTTAACCTCCATTCTTTTCTCCAACATTCTATTCCTTTCAAATACATTCCATTGCATTGCACAGCATTAAAATCCATTCCTTTCCCCAACATTCTATTACTTTCCACTGCTTTAAATTGCCTTCCACATCATTCCATTCCATTCTGAAACATTCCGTTCAATTCCACAACATGGCATTCCACTCCATAACTTTCAATTCCATTAAAACACCTTATTCCTGTTCTGTTACCTAACATTCCATACCACTCTTTAAATTCGGTTCTATTAATCTACATTCATCTTAAAACCATATTATATTCGATTACACAACATTCCATTCCATTTCAAACATTCTATTTCATTATGTTGCATGATATTCCATTCCAAACCACGTAATTCCATTCCTTTCCTTAAAATTCCATTCTTTTCTCCAACATTCTATTCCATCCCACAACATTCCATTGCATTCCACCGAATTACGTTCCATTGCATAATATAACATTCAATTCAACATTTCATTCCATTCTTAACATTTGATTCATTTCCAACACATTCACATTCTGTTACATAACATTAAATTCCATTCATTAAAATTCAGTTCTATTACTCTACATTACATGTCATCTCATAACATTCTATTCGATTACAATACATTCCATTCCATTTCAAACATTCTATTTCATTCTATTGCATAAGATTCCATTGCAAAGCACAAAAGTCCATTTCATTCCTTAACCTTACATTCCTTTCACGAACATTCTATTCCTTTCCCCAACATTCCATTCTATTACACAGCATTCCATTCAATTCCAAAATATTACATTCCATTCCTTAACATTCGATACCATTCCAACACATTATTCCCATACTATTACATAACATTCCATTGATTCAGTAAATTTTGGTTCTTTTAACATTCCAAATTATAATATTCCACTTGATTACACAGAACACATTTCCATTTCAACCATTCTATTTCGTTCTATTGCATAGGATTCCGTTCCAATACACAAAATTCCATTCCATTCCGTAAACTCCCATCCCTTTGCCCAACGTTCTATTCCTTTCCACAACATGCCATAACATTCCACAGCATTCCATTCCATTCCTTAACGTTCCATTCAATTTCACAACATTCAATTCCATTTCATAACATTGATTCCATTCAAATACATTATTCCCATTCTCTTACATAACATTACATTGCATTCTTTGAAATTCGGTTCTATTAATCAACATTCCACTTCATACCATAACATTCCATTCCATTACACAACATCTCATTCACCTGCAAACATTGTATCTCATTCCATTGCATCAAATTCTATTCCAATCCAAAAAATTCCTTTCCATTCCTTCACCTTCCATTCCTTTCCCCAACATTCTATTACTTTCTACTACATTCCATTGCATTGCACAGCATTCCATTCCATTTTGTAACATTCCATTCAACGCCACAGCATTCCATTCCATTCCAGCACATTATTCCCATTCTGTTACAAAACTTGCAATACCTTTATTTCCCCTTCATAGCATAACATACCATTCGATGACACAACATTCCTTTCCAATTCATTCTGTTTCATTTTATTTCATAAGATTCCATTGCAATCGACAAAATTCCATTCCATTCCTTAACCTCCCATTGTATTCTAAGCATTCCATCCCTGTCCATAACATTCTATTCAATTCCACATTCCATTTCATTCCATATAATTCAAATCCATGCCAAAACCTTATTCTCCTTCTGTTACCTAACATTCCATTCCATTCATTAAAATTCTTTTCTGTTAATCAACATTCCACTTCATCCCATTACATTCCTTTCGATTAAACATTCCACTCCATTTCAAACATTCTGTTTCATTCTATTGCATAAGATTCCGTTTAAATCCACATAGATCCATTCCATTCCTTAACATGTCATTCCTTTCCCCAACATTCTATTCCATTCCGCAATATTCCATTGCATTCCACAGCATTCCACTCCATTTTATTCTGTACCATTCGGTTCCATTCGAACACATTATTCTTGTTCCGGTGCATAACCCTCCATTCCATTCATTAAATTTGGTTCTTTTAATCAACATTCCACTTCATAGCATAAAATTCCATTCGATTACACAAAATTCCTTTCCAATTCAAACATTCTATTTCATTCTGTTGCATAAAGTCCCATTCCAATCCAAAAAATTATTTTCCATTCCTTAAAACTTCATTCCTTTCCACAACATTCTATTACTTTCCACAACATTCCATTCAATTCCACAGCATTCCCTTCCTTACCATAACATTCCTTTCAATTCCACAACATTGCATTCCATTCTGCAATATTCGATCCCATTCCAACACATGATTACTGTTCTGTTACCTAACATTCCATTTCCTTCATTAATATTCAGTTCTATTAATTTACATTTCACTTCATACCATATATTCCATTCGATTACACAACATTCCATTGCACTTCATACAATTTACATCATTCCATTCCATTAAATTCCATTCCAACACAGAAAATACCGTTACATTCCTTAACCTCTATTCGTTTCTCCAACATTATATTCCTTTCAAAAACATTTCATTGCATTCCACATCATCCACATCCATTCCTTTCCCCAACATTCTATTTCTTTCCACTATTTTCCATTGCCTTCCACATCATTCAATTCCTTTCTGAAAAATTCTGTTCGATTCCACAACATGGCATTCCATTCCATAACTTTCAATTCATTAAAACACCTTATTCCTGTTCTGTTACGTAACACTCCATACCAGTCTAAAAGTTCGGTTCTATTAATTAACATTCCACTTCATACCATAACATTCCATTCGATTACACCACATTCCATTACATTTCAAACGCTCTATTTCATTCTATTGAATAAGATTCCATTCCAAACCACAAAATTCCATTTCATTCCTTAACATTCCATTCATTATCCAACATTCTATTCTGTTCCCCAACATTCAATTCCATTCCAAAGCATTCCATTCAATTCCACTATATTGAATTCCATTCCTTAACATTCAATTCCATTCCAACACATTACTCCTGTACTGTTACATACCTCTCCATTGATTCAGTAAAATTCGCTTCTATTAACATTCCAACTCATATCATAATATTCCATTCAACTACACTGAAAATTCCATTTCAACCATTCTATTTCATTCTTTTGCATAGGATTCCATTCCAATCCACAAATTTCCATTCCATTCCTTAACCTCCCATTCCGTTCCCCAAAGTTCTATTCCTTTCCAAAACATGTCATGTCATTCCACAGCATTCCATTCCATTCCTTAGCATTGCATGCAATTCCACCACATTCAATTCCATTGCATAACATTTTACTCCATTTTAACACGTTTTTGTGTTTATTACATAACACTGCATTCCATTCTTCAAAATTCGCTTCTATTCAACATTCCACCAAACACCATAGCATTCCATTCCATTAAACAACATTCTAATTCATATTATTGATGACATTCCATGCAAATCCACAAAATTCCATTCCATTCCTACACACTCCATTCATTTCCACAACTTTCTATTGCTTTCCACAACAATCCACCGCATTTCACTCCATTCCATAACATTCCATTCAATTCAACACATCTTATTCCATTCCTAAACATACCATTGCATTCCACAGCTTTCCATTCCATTCCATAACTTACCATTACATTCCAAAGCCCTCCATTCCTGTCGGTTCCGTTCGATTCCACTCCAACACAGTATTCCCATTCTTTTACAAAACATTCCATAACATTCTTTAAAATTCGGTTCTATTAATCAACACTGCACTTCACACCATAACATTCCATTCGATTACACAACATTCCAGTCCATTTCACACATTCTATCATTCCAAATCACAAAATTCCATTTCATTCCTTTAAATTCCATTCCTTTCCCCAAACTCTATTCTTTTCCACAACATTCCATTCCAATCCACAGCATTCCTGTCCATTCCGCAAGATAGCATTCCATTCCATAACATTCTACTCCATTCGAACACGTTATTCCAATTATTACCTAATATTCTATTCCGTTTTTCAAAATTCAGTTTTAATAATCAACATTGCACTTCATAGCATAACATTCCTTACCATACACCAAAATTCCATTCCATTGAAAACATTCTATTTTTTTCAATTGCATAAATTCCATTCCATTCCACAAAATTTCATTCCATTCCTTAATATTTCATTCCCTTCCCCAACATTCTACACCTTTCTGCCACATTCTATTCCCTTCCACTTCATTCTATTCCATTCCATGTCTTTCCATTGCATTCCAAAACATTCCATACCATTCCATTACATTCGATTCCATTCCAACACATCATTTCCGTTCTGTTGCATAACATTACACTACATTCATTAAAATTTGGTCCTATTATTCAACATTACAATTGATAACATAACATTCCATTCGACTACACAACATTCCTGTGACATTCATTATATTTCCTTCTTTTTCATAAGATTCCATTCCTATCCACAAAATTCCATTCCCTTCCTTAACCTAACATTTTTTTCCCTAACATTCTATTCCTTTCCACAACATTCCATTGCATTTCACAGCATTCCATTCCATTCTGCAACATTCCATTTAATTCAACAACATTCCATTCCATTCCAAAACTTTCTATTCCTTTCCATTCCATTCGATTCCATTCCAACACATTATTCCCATTTTTAACAAAACATTCCATAACATTCTTCAAAATGCGGTTCTATTAATCGAAATTGCACTTCATACAATAACATTCCATTCAATTACACAACATTGCAGTCCAATTCAAACATTCTATTTCATGCCATTCGATGAGATTCCATACCAATCCACAAAATCCATTCCCTTCCGTTAACTACCATTCCATTCCAAACACTCCATTCCTTTCCACAACATTCTATTCCTTTTCACAGCATTCCATTCCATTCCAAAACATAGCATTCCATTCCAAAGCTGTTGAGTCCATTTGAACACGTTATTCTGATTATTACCTAACATTCCATTGCGTTAATCAAAATTTGGTTCTATTAATCAACATTACACTTCATCCCATAACATTCCATTCCATTATACAACATTCCACTCCATTTCAAACATTCTAATTCTTTCCATTGCATAAGATTCCATTTCAATCCAAAAAATTCCATTCCATTCCTTAACATTCCATTGCTTTCACTAATATTATATTCCTTTCCGAAAGATTCCTTTGCATTCCACAGCATTCCATTCAATTCAACAACATTCCATTCCATTCCATAACATTCCATTGCTTTCCATTCCATTCCATTCCCCTCCAACCCTTTATTCCCATTCTTTTACAAATCATTCCATACCATTCTTCAAAATTCGGTTTCATTTATCAACATTGCACTTCATACCATAACATTCCATTCCATTATACAACATTCCAGTCCATTCAAACAATCTATTTCTTTCCATTCCAGGAGATTCCATTTACATCCATAAAATTCCATTGCACTCCTTTAACTTCCATTCCTTTCCCAACACTCTATTCTTTCCACATTTCATTCCATTCGACAGCATTCCATTCAAGTCCACAATATTTCATTTCATTCCTTAACATTCGATTGCATTCCACACATTATACCCGTTCTGTTACATAACATTCCATTGATTCAGTAAAATTTGGTTCTATTAATTAACTTTCCATTTCATATCGTAACATTCCATTCGATTACACAGAACACTATTCCATTTCAGAGATTTTATTTTGTTCTATTGCTTCGGATTCCATTCCAATCTACAAAATTCCATTCTCTTCCTTAACCTTCCACTCCTTTCCCCAACGTTCTATTCCTTTCCAGTACTTTTCATTGCATTACACATCATTCCAATCCATTTCGTAACATTCCATTCAATTCCGCGGCATTCCATTCCATTCCATAACTTTCGATTCCATTCCAAAACATTTGATTCCATTCCAACACATTATTCCCATTCTGTTCGGAATCATTCAATACCATTCATTAAAATTCGGCTCTATTAATCAACATTCCCCTTCTTAAAATAACATTCCTTTTGATTACATGACATTCCTTTCCAATTCATTCTATTTTATTCTGTTTCATAAGATTCTATTCCAATCCACAATATTCCATTCCATTCCTTAACATTCTATGACATTCCAAAAGTTCTATACCTTTACACAATATTCCATTGCATTCCACAGCATTCATTTCCTTTCCATAATATTCCATTCAATTCCACAAAATTCCATTCCATTCCATTCCATTCAATTCCATTCCAACACATCATTCCCCTTCTGTTGCATAACATTCCTTTACAATTATTAAATTGGGTCTATTAATCAATACTGCACTTCATAGCATAGTATTCCATTCGATTACACAACATTCCTTTCCAATTCATTTTATTTCATTCTGTTTCATAAGATTCAATTTCAATCCACAAAATTCCATTCCATTCCTTAAACTAACTTTGCTTTCCCTAACATTCAACATCTTTTTGCCACATTTCATTGCCTTCCACTGCATTCCATTCCATTGCATGTCTTTCCATTGCATTCCAAAACATTCCATACCGTACCATTACATTCTGTTCCATACCAACACATCATTCACATTCTGTTGCATAACATTCCACTCCATTCATTAAAATTTCGTCCTATTATTCAACATTACACTTAATAGCATAACATTCCATTCGGTTACACAACATTCCTTTCCAATTAATTATATTACCTTCTGTTTCATAAGATTCCATTGCTATTCACAAAATTCCATTCCATTCCTTAACCTTACATTGCTTTCCCTAACATTCTGTTCCTTAAAACAACATTCCATTGCATTCCATAGCACTCCATTCTGTTATGCAATATTCCATTTAATTTCACAACATTCCATTCCATTCCAAAACATTACAATCATTTAAATTCCATTCGATTCCATTCCGGCACATTATTCCCATTCTTTTACAAAACATTCCATAACATTCTTCAAAATTCGGTTCTATTAATCAACATTGCACTCCATTCCATATCATTCCATTCAATTACACAATATTCCAGACCAATTCAAAAATTCTATTTCATTCCATTCCATGAGATTCCATTCCAATCCAAAAAATGCCATTCCGTTCCTTTAACTACATTCCTTCCCAAACATTCTATTCCTTTTCACAACATTCTATTCCATTTCACAGCATTCCATTCCACTCCAAAACATAGCATTCCATTCCATAAGGTTTGACTCCATTTGAACACGTTTTTCTGAATATTTCCTAACATTCCACTGTATTCTTTAAAATTTGGTTCTATTAATCAACATTGCACTTCATCCCATAAAATTCCATTCCATTATACAACATTCCACTGCATTTCAAACATTCTATTTCTTTCCATTGCATAAGATTCCATTTCAATCCACAAAATTCCATTCCATTCCTTAACCTTCCATTGCTTTCACTAACATGATATTCCTTTCTGCAACATTCCAGTGCATTCCACAGCATTCCATTCCATTCCGTAACATTCCATTCAATTCAACAACATTCCATTCCTTTCCATTCCATTCCATTCCCATCCAAACCTTTATTCCCATTATTTTACAAAACATTCCATACCATTTTTTAAAATTCGGTTATATTTATCAACATTGCTCTTCATACCATAACATTTCATTCCATTATACAACATTCCAGTCCATTTCAAACAATCTATTTCTTTCCATTCCATAAGATTCCATTTAAATCCACAAAATTCCATTCTCTTCCTTAAACTTACATTCCTTTCCCCAACGTACTATTCCTTTCCACTACTTTCCATTGCATTCCACATCATTATAATCCATTTCGTTACATTCCATTCAATTCCGCAGCATTCTGTTCCATTCCATAACATTCAATTCCATTCCAACACATTATTCCCATTCTGTTCCGAATCATTCAATTTCATTCATTAAAATTCAGGTCTATTAATTAACATAACCCTTCTTAAAATAACATTCCATTTGATTACACAACATTCCTTTCCAGTTCATTCTATTTCATTCTGTTTCATAAGATTCCAGTCCAATCCACAAAATTCCATACCATTCCTTAACCTTCCATTACATTCCCGAAGTTCTTTTCCTTTACACAATATTCCATTTCATTCCACAGCATTCCATTCCATTCCGTAATATTCCATTCAATTCCACAACATTCCATTCGATGCCATTACATTCAACTCAATTCCAACACATCATTCCCGTTTGGTTGCATAACATTCCATTAGAATCATTAAAATTTGGTCTATTAATCAACATTACACTTCATAGCATAACATTCCATTCAATTACACAACATTCTTTTCCAATTCAATCTATTTCATTCTGCTTCATAAGATTCCATTCCATTCCACAAAATTCTATAACATTCCTTAACCTTCCATTCCTCTCCTTAATGTTTTATTCCTTTCAACAACATTCCATTGCATTCCACAGCATTTCTTTCCATTCCGTAACATTCCATTCAATTCCACAGCATTCCTTTAAATTCCGTAACATTTGATTCCTTTCAAACACATTATTCCCGTTCTGTAAACTAACATCCCATTCCATTCATTAAAATTCTGTTCTATTAATCAACATTCCTCTTCATACTATATCATTCCATTCGATTACACAACATTCCTTTCCAATTCATTCTATTTCACTCTGTTTCATAAGATTCCATTTCATCCACAATATTCCATTCCATTCCTTAACCTTCCATTGCGTCACTAACTTTCTATTCCCCTCCACAACATTCCATTGCATACCACAGCATTCCATTCATTTCAGTAACATTTAATTCCATTCCATTCCATTCTATTCGATTCCACTCCAACACATTATTCCCATTCTTTCACAAATCATTCCATACCACTATTCAAAATTCGGTTCTATTAATCAACATTGCACTTCACACCTTTACTTTCCATTCAATTATACAAAATTCCAGCCCATTTCAAATATTGTACTACGTTCCATTCCAATCAGAAAAATTCCATTCCATTCCTTTAACTTAAAATCCTTTCCCAACATTCTATTCCTTTCCACAGCATTCCATTCCATTCCACAAAATAGCCTTCCATTCCATAATATTTGACTCAATTTGAACACGTTATTCCTATTATTATTTAACATTGCCTTCCATTCTTCAAAATTCGCTTCTATTCAACATTCCACCACACACCATAACATTGCATTCCATTAAACAGCATTCTAATTCATACTATTGCATGACATTCCATGCAAATCCACAAAATACCATTCCATCCTCCACACTCCATTCATTTCCCCAAGTTTCTATTGCATTCCACAACATTTCATTTCAGTCCACAGTACTTAATTCAATTCCATAACATTCCATTCATTCCACACATCTTATTCCATTCCTACACATTCCAATTTTTGCATTCGATTCCATTCCATTCCAACACATTATTCACATTCTATTACAAAACATTCCATAACATTCTTCATAATTCGGTTCTATTAATCAACATTACCCTTCACACCATAACATTCCATTCGATTATACAACATTCTAATTCATACTATTGCATGACATTCCATGCAAATCCACAAATTCCATTCCATTTCTTCACACTCCATTCATATCCACAACTTTCTATTGCTTTCCACAACATTCCAGTTCATTCTACAGCATTGCATTCAATTCCACACAACTTATTCCATTCCAAAACATTCCACAGCATTCCATTCCATTCCATAACTTACCATTACATTCCAAAACATTCCATTACTTTCAATTCCATTCGATTCCATTCCAACACATAATTCCCATTCTTTTACAAAATATTCCATGACATTCTTCAAATCTCTGTTCTATTAAACAACATTGCACTACACACCATAACATTCCATTTGACTATACAACATTCCAGTTCATTTCAAACATTCTATGTCATTCCAAACCACAAAATTCCATTCCATTCCTTTAACTTCCATTCTTTCCCCACACAATTCTTTTCCACAACATTCCATTCCAATCCACAGCGTTCCTTTCTTTCCACCGGACAGCACTCAATTCCATAACATTCTACTCCATTCGAACCCCTTATTCCGATTATTACCTAACACTCCATTCCATTCTTCAAAATTCTGTTCTAATAATCAACATTTCACTTCATACCATAACATTCCTTACCATTCATCAACATTCCATTCCATTGAACACATTCTATTTCATTCCATTGCCTAGGATTCCATTCCATACAACAAAATTCCACTCCATTCTGTAACATTTCATTCCTTTCGCCAGCATTCTACACCTTTCTGCCACATTCCATTTCCTTCCACAGCATTCCATTCCATTCCATGACTTTCCATTGCATTCCAAAACATTCCATACCATTCCACTACATTCGATTCCATTCCAACACATCATTCCCGTTCTGTTGCATAACATTCCATTCCATTCATTAAAATTTGGTCCTATTATTCAACATTACACTTGATAGCATAACATTCTATTCAACTACACGACATTCTTTTTCAATTCATTATATTTCCTTCTGTTTCATAAGATTCCATTCCTATCCACAAAATTCCATTCCATTCCTTAACCAAACATTGCTTTCCCTAACATTCTATTCCTTTTCACAACCTTCCTTTGCATTCCACAGCATTCCATTCTTTTCTGAAACATTCCATTTAATTCCACAACATTCCATTCCAAAACATTCCATTCCTTTCCATTCCATTCGATTCCATTTCAACACATTTTTCCCATTCCATTTAATTCTCAAAACATTCCATAACATTCATTAAAATTCAGTATATTAATCAACATTTCCCTTCATACCATAACATTGCTTTCGACTATAAAACATTCTCCGTTTCATACATTCTATTTCATTCCATTCCATAAGATTCTATTGCAATTCACAAGATTCTATTCCATTCCTTTTACGTCCATTCTTTTCTCAACATTCCATTCCTTTACACTACAATCCATTGCATTCCACATTATCCATTCCATTCCATAACATTGCTTTCAATTCCACAACATTGTACTCCATTCCATAACATTCCATTGCATTCGAACTCATTATTCCCTTTCTGTTACAAAACAATCCATTCCATTTATTAAAATTCGATTCTGTTAATGTACTTTCAACTACATACCATAACATTCTATTCGATTACACCACCTTCCGTTCCATTTCAAATATTCTATTTCATTATGTTGCTAAGTTTCCATTCCAATCCACAAAATTCCATTCTTTTCCTTAAACTTCCTTTCCTTTCTCCAATATGCTACTCCTTCCCACAACATTCCATTGCATTCTGCCAATTTCCACTCCATTCCAGAACATTCCATTCCATTCCAGATCATTCCATTCCATTCCGTAACATTCGATTCATTTCCACAACCTTAATCCCATTCTGTTACATAACATTACCATACATTGATAAAAATTCAGTTCTATTACTCCGCGTTCCACGTCATCACATAACATTCCATTCGATTACACCACATTCCGTTCCATTTCAAACACTCTATTTCATTCTATTGAATAAGACTACATTCCAAACCACAAAAATCCCTTTCATTCCTTAAAATTCCATTCATTTCCCCAACACTCTATTCCTTCCCCAACATTCCATTCCATTCCAAAGCATTCCATTCAATTCCACAATACTCAATTCCATTCCTTAACATTCTATTCCATTCCATCACATTATTCCTGTACTATTACATACCTCTCCAATGATTTAGTAAAATTCGGTTCTATTAACATTCAAACTCATATAATAATATTCCATTCGATTACACGGAACACAATTCCATTTCAACCCTTCTATTTCCTTGATTGCATAGGATTCCATTCCAATCCACAAAATTCCATTCCATTCCTTAACCTCCCATTCCTTTTCCCAATGTCCTAATCCTTTCCACAACATGCCATGGCATTACACAGCATTCCATTCCATTCCTTAACGTTGCATGCAATTCCATAACATTCAGTTCCATTGCATAACATTGTTTCCATTCAAACACATTATTCCCATCCTGTTACCTAACATTCCATTCCATTCTTTGAAATTCGGTTCTGTTAGTCAACATTCCACTTCATACCATTACGTTCCATTTGATTACAGAACATCCCATTCAATTGCACACATTGTATCTCCTTCCATTGCATAATTTTCCATTACAATCTGCAAAATTCCTTTCCATTCCTTCACCCTCCATTCCTTCCCCAACTTTCTATTGCATTATACAGCATTCCATTCCTTTCCATAACATTCCATTCAATTCCACAACACTCCAATCCATTCCATAACATTCAATTCCATGCCAACACATTATTCTCGTTCTCTTACCTAACATTCCATTTCATTTATTAAAATTCTTTTCTGTTAATCAAAATTCATCTTCATCCTATTACAGTACATTCGATTGCACAACATTCCTTTCCATTTCAAACATTCTATTTCATTCTATTACATAGAATTCCATTCGAAACCACAAAATTCCATTCCATTCCTTAACCTTTCATTCCTTTCGGCAACATTGTATTCCACTCCGAAACATTCCCTTGCATTCCACAGCATTCCATTGCATTCCATTCCATAACATTCTATTCCATTCCAACACATTATTCCCATTCTGTTGTATAACATTCCATTCCGTTCATTAAATTTGTTTCCATTAATCAACATTGCGCTTCATAGCATAAAATTCCTTTCAATTACACATTTCTTTCCAATTCATTCTATTTCATTCTGTTTTGTAAGTTTCCATTTCAATCCACAAAACTCCATTACATTCCTTAAGTTTTCATTGCTTTCACTAACATTCTATTCCCCTCTGAAACATTCCATTGCATTCCACAGCATTCCTTTCCATTCTGCAACATTTCCTTCCATTCCTAACATGCCATTCCTTTCCATTCCTTTCGATTCCATTAAAACACATTATTCCCATTCTTTTACAAAACATTCCATTCCAGTCTTCAAAATTCGCTTCTATTCAAATTCCACCTCACACCATAACATTCATTCCATTAAACAACATTCTAATTCATTCTCTTGCATGACATTATATACCAATCCACAAAATTCCATTCCAATCCTTCACACTCCATTCATTTCCACAACACTATATTGCTTTTCACAACATTTCATTGCATTCCACAGCATTGCCTTTCATTCCATAACATTCCATTCAATTCCACACACCTTAATCCATTCCTAAACATTCCGCAGCATTCCATTCCATTCCATAACTTACCATTACATTCCAAAACATTTCATTTCTTTCCGTTCCATTCCATTCCATTGCAGCATATTATTATTATTCTTGTACAATATGTTCCATAACATTCTTCAAAAGTTGGTTCTTTTAATCAACATTGCACTTCACACCATAACATTCCATTTGATAATAAAACATTCCAGTCCATTTCAAACATTCTATGTCATTCCAATCGACAAAATTCCATTCCATTCATTTAACTTCCATTCTTTCCCTACACTCCATTCTTTTCCACAACATTCCATTCCATTCCACAGCATTTCTTTCCATTCCACAATGTAGCACTCCATTCCATAACATTCTACTCCATTCGAACACGTTATTCCGATTATTACCTAGCATTCCATTCCATTCTACAAAATTCGGTTCTAATAATCAACATTCCACTTCATACCATAACATTCCTTACCATTTATCAGCATTCCATTCCATTGAAAACTTTCTATTTCATTCCATTGCATAAGATTTCATTCCATACCACAAAATTCCATTCCATTCCTTAACATCTCATTCCTTTCCCCAACATTCTACACATTTCTGCCACATTCCATTGCCTTCCACTGCATTCCATTCCATTCCTTGTCTTTCCATTGCATTCCAAAACATTCCATACCATTATATTACATTTGACTCCATTCCAACACATCATTCCCTTTCTGTTGCATATCATTCCATTCCACTCGTTCAAGTTTGGTCCTATTATTCAACATTACACTTAATAGCATAACATTCTATTCTAGTACACAACATTCTATTTCAATTCATTATATTTGCTTCTCTTTCATAAGATTCCATTCCTATCCATAAAATTCCATTCCATTCCTTAACCTAACATTGCTTTCCCTTACATTCTATTCCTTTCCACAACATTCCATTGCATCCCACAGCATTCCATTTCGTTCTGTAAAATTCCATTTAATTCCACAACATTCCATTCCAAAACATTCTATTCCTTTATATTCCATTCGATTCCATTTCAACACATTATTCCCATTCTTTTACAAAACATTCCATACCATTCATTAAAATTCAGTATATTAATCAACATTGCCCTTCATACCGTAACATTGCTTTCAATTATAAAACATTCTCCGTTTCATATATTCTGTTTCATTCCATTCCGTAAGATTCTGTTGCAATTCACAAGATTCTTTTCCATTCCTTTTACGTCCATTAATTTCCCAACATTCTATTCCTTTACACTACAATCCATTGCATTCCACAGCATTCATTCCATTCCATAACATTCTTTTCAATTCCACAAATTGCACTCCATTCCATAACATTCCATTGCATTCGAACACATTATTCCCTTTCTGTTAGAGAACAATCCATTCCATTCTTTAAAATTCGTTTCTGTTAATGTACTTTCACCTTCATAGCATAAAATTCTATTTGATTACACCGCATTCTGTTCCACTCCAATCTACAAAATTCAATTCCATTTCTTCAACTTCCATTCCCTCCCCCATCTTTCTATTGCTTTCCACAACATTTCATTGCATTCCACAGCATTTCATTCCTTTCCATAACATTCCATTCCAGTTCCCAAATTCCGTGATATTCCTTAACCCTCAATTCCTTTTCCCATCTTTCTACTGCTTTCCACAACAATCCACTGCATGCCACATCATTGAATTCCATTTGATATCTTTCCATTGCATTTCAAAGCATTAAATTGCATTCGTTTCCATTCACACACACTATTCCCATTCTTTCACGTAGTATTCCATTCCTTTCTTTAATACTCAGTTCTATTAATCAAAATTTCACTTCATAGGATAACATTCCATTCCATTTCACAGCATCCCATTCCATTTCAAACATTCTATTTCATTATATAGCATAAGATTCCATTCCAATACACAAAATTAGATTACATTCTGCAAACTTTCCCCAACATTCCAATGCATTCCACAGCATTGCATTCCATACATTAACATTCCATTCAATTCCATTACATTCTATTACTTTCCTCAACATTCCATTGCATTTCACAGCATTCCATTCCTTTCCATATCATTTTTCTTCAGAAACATTCCATTACATTCCAATACATTCGATTCCATTCCAAGACATTTTTTCCCGTTCAGTTGCATAACATTCCTTACCGTTTATTAAAGTTTGGTCCAATAAGCAACATTCCACTTCTTAGCATAACATTCCATTCCATTACAAAATATTCCTTTCCAATTCTTTCTATTTCATTCTTTTGCATAACATTCCATTCCAATCCACAAAATTCCATTCCATTCCTGAGCATTTCATTTCTTTCCCCAAAATTCTTTTCCATTCCGGAACATTCCATTGCATGCCACAGCATTCCACTCCATTCCATTCTATAACATTCGATTCCATTGGAACACATTATTCCGGTTCTGTTGCATGACTCTCCATTCCATTCATTAAATTTTGTTCTATTAATCAACTTTCCACATCATAGCATAAAATTCCATTCGATTACACAACATTGATTTCCAATTCAAACATTCTATTTCATTCTGTTGCATCAGGTTCCATTCCAATCCAAAAAATTATTTTCCATTCCTTAACCTTCCATTCCTTTGCCCAACATTCATTGGCTTTCCACAACATTCCATTGCATTTCACAGCATTCCCCTCCATTCCATAACATTCCCTTCAATTCCACATCATTCCATTCCATTCTGTAACATTTGACTCCATTCCAGTACATTATTCCTGTTCTGTTACTAACATTCCATTTCTTTCGTTCAATATTAGTTGTATTAATCTACATTTAACTTCATACCATACATTCCATTCGATTACACAACATTCCATGGCACTTTATACAATTTATGTCATTCCATTGCATAAGATTCCTTTCCAATACACAAAATACTATTACATTCCTTAACCTCCATTCTTTTCTCCAACATTCTATTCCTTTCAAAAACATTCCATTGCATTGCACAGCATTAAAATCCATTCCTTTCCCTAACATTCTATTCCTTTCCATTACTTTCCATTGCCTTCCACATCATTCCATTCCATTCCGAAGCATTACGTTCAATTCCACAACATAGCATTCCATTCCATAACTTTCAATTCAATTAAAACACCTTATTCCTATTCTGTTATCTAACATTCCAAACCACCCTACAAATTCGGTTCTGTTAATCAACATTCCACTTCATAATACAACATTCAATTCGATTACACAACATTCTTTCCATTGCAAACAGTCTCGTTCATTCCATTGCATAAGGTTCCATTCCAATCCACAAAATTAAATTCCATTCCTTAACCTTCAATTCCTTTCGCCAATGTTCTATTACTTCCCACAACATTCCATTGCATTCCACCGAATTCCATTCCATTCCATAACATTTCATTGTATTCAACATTTCATTCCATTCCATAACATTTGAGTCATTTCCAACGCATTCTTCACATTCTGTTACATAACATTCCATTCCATTCATTAAAATTCAGTTCTGTTTCTCTGCATTACACGTCATCCCATAACATTCCATTCAATTTCACCACATTCCATTCCATTTCAAACATTCTATTTCATTCTATTGCATAAGATTCCATTCCAATCCACAAAGTTCCATTCCATTCCCTAACATTCCATTCCTTTCCCCAACATTCCTTTGCATTCCACAGCATTCCATTCCATTCTATGAAATTCGATTCCATTCCAACACATCATTCCCGTTCTGTTCTATAACACTCCATTCCATTCATTAAATTTGGTTCTATTAATCAACATTCCACTTAATAGCATAAAATTCCTTTCAATTACACATTTATTTCCAATTCAAACATTCTATTTCATTCTTTTACATAAGATTCCATTCCAATCCAAATATTATTTTCCATTCATTAACCTTCCATTCCTTTCCCAAATATTCTATTCCTTTCCACAACCCATCATTGCATTCCACAGCATTCCCTTCCATTCCATAACATTCCTTGCAATTCCACAACATTCCATTCCATTCTGTAACATTCTATTCCATTCCAACACATTATTCCTGTTATGTTATCTAACATTCCATTTCATTCATTAAAATTCAGTTCTATTAATCTACATTTCACTTCATAACATGCATACTATTTGATTACACAACATTCCATTGCACTTCATGTAATTTATATTATTCCATTGCATAAGAATCCATTCCAGTTCACAAAATTCCATTAGATTCTTTAACTTCTGTTCCTTTCTACAACATTCTATTTCTTTCAACATTCCATTGCATTCCACAGCATTCAATTCTATTCCTTTCCCCAACATTCTATTCCTTTCCACTACTTTCCATTGCCTTCCACATCATTCCATTCCATTCCTTAACATTCCCTTCAATTCCCAAACATGACATTCCACTCCATAACATTCAATTCCATTCAAACACCTTATTCCATTTCTGTTACCTAACTTTCCGTACAATTTTTTCAAATTATGTTCTATTAATCAACATTCCCTTCATACAATAACATTCCATTCGATTATAAAGCATTCCTTTCCGTTACAAACATTCTATTTCATTCCATTGCATATTACTCCATTCGGATTCACAAAATTCCATTTAATTCCTTAACCTTCCATTCCTTTCCCCAGCGTTCTATTCCTTTCCACAATATTCCATTGCATTCCGCAGCGGTCCCTTCCATTCCACAAGATTGAATTCAATTCCAACACATTATTCCCGTTCTGTTACCTAACATCCCATTCCATTCATTAAATGATTTTCTATTAATCAACATTCCACTTCATAGCATAGCATTCTTTCGATTATACACCATCCCATTCAAATGCAAACATTGTAACTCATTCCATTGCAGAAGATTCCATTCCAATCTACAAAACTCAATTCCATTTCTTCACCCTCCATTCCTTTCCCCATCTTTCTGTTGCTTTCCACAACATTCCATTGCATTCCACAGCTTTCCATTCCTATCCATAACATTCCATTCCAGTCACAAATTCCGTTCCATACCTTAACACTCAATTCCTTTTCCCAACTTTCTACTGCTTTCCACAACCTTTAACTGCATTCCACAGCATTGCATTCCATTCCATATCTTTCCATTGCATTCCAAAACTTTCCATTCCATTCGATTCCATTCGATCCCATTCAAACACATTATTCCCGTTCTTTCACCTAACATTCCATTCCTTTCTTTAATACTCAGTTCTATTAATCAACATTTCATTTCAAACCATAACATTTCATTCCATTTCACAGCATCCCATTCCATTTCAAACATTCTATTTCATTATAAATCATAAGACTCCATTGCAATACACAATTTAGATTCCATTCCGTAAACTTTCTCCAACATTCCAATCCATTCCACAGCACTGCATTCCATACCTTAACATTACATTCAATTCCATAAAATTTTATTACTTTCTTCAACATCCCATTGCATTTCACAGCATTCCATTCCATTCCATATCATTTGTTGCTTTCAGAAACATTCCGTTATATTCCATTACATTCGATTCCATTCCAACACACTTTTTCCCGTTCTGTTGCATAAAATTCTGTACCATTCATTAAAATTTGGTCCTATTAAGCAACATTCCATTTGGTAGCAAAACATTCCATTCCATTACACAACATTCCTTTCCAATTCTTTCTATTTCATTCTTTTGCATAACATTCCACTCCTATCCAAAAATTCAATTCCATTACTTAACCTCCTATTTCATTCCACAGCAATTCATTCCTGTCCATAACATTTCATTCAATTCCACAACATTCCATTCCATTCCATAACATTCAAATCCATGCCAAAACTTTATTCTCGTTCTGTTACCTAACATTCCATTCCATTCATTAAAATTCTTTTTTGTTAATCAATATTCCACTTCATCCCATTACATTACATTCGATTACACAACATTTCATTCCATTTCAAACATTCTATATCTTTCTATTACTTAAGATTCCATTCAAATCCACAAAATTCCATTCCATTCCTGAACATTTCATTTCTTTCCCCAACATTATATTCCATTCCGCAGCATTCTATTGCATTCCACAGCATTCCACTCCATTCCATTCTATAACATTCGATTCAATTCGAACATTTTATTCCGCTTCTGTTGCATGACTCTCCTTTCCATTCGTTAAATTTGGTTCTACTAATCAACTTTCTCCTTCATAGCATAAAATTTCATTCAATAACACAACATTCCTTTCCAATTCAAACATCCTATTTCATTCTGTTGCATAACGTTCCACTCCAATCTAAAAAATTATATTCCAATCCTTAAACTTCCATTCCTTCCCCCAACATTCAATGCTTTCCACAACATTCCATTGCATTCTACAGCATTCCCTTCCATTCTGTAACACTCCTTTCAATTCCACAACATTCCATTCCATTCTGTAACATTCGACTCCATTCCAACACACTATTCCTGCTCTATAACCTAACATTCCATTTCTTTCATTCATATTCAGTTCTATTCATCTACATTTCACTTCATACCATGCATTCCATTCAATTACACAACATTCCATTGCACTTCATACAATTTATATCATTCCATTGCATAAGATTCCATTCCAATACACAAAATACCATCTATTCCTTAACCTCAATTCTTTTCTACAACATTCTATTTCTTTCAAAAACATTCCAATGCATTGCACAGCATTAAATTCCGTTCCTTTCCCCGAAATTCTATTCCTTTCCGCTGCTTTCCATTGCTTTCCACATCATTCATTCCATTCTGAAACATTGAATTCAACTCCAACACATTATTACCGTTCTGTTATCTAACATTCCAATCCATTCATTAAAATTATTTTCTATTAATCAACATTCCAATTCATAGCATAGAATTCTTTCGATTGCAGAACATCCCATTCAATTGCCAACATTGTGTAGCTCATTCCATTGTAGAAGATTCCATTCCAGACTACAAAATTCAATTCCATTTCTTCACCCTCCATTCCTTTCCCCAACTTTCTATTGCTTTCCACAACATTCCTTTGCATTCCACAGCATTCCATTCCTGTCCATAGCATTCCATTCCAATCCACAAATTCCATTCCATTCCTTCACCCTCAATTCCTTTCCCCAACTTTCTACTGCTTTTCTCAATAGTCCACTGCATTCTACAGCATTCCATTCCATTCCATATCTTTCCATTGCATTCCAAAACATTCCTTTCCATTCAAACACATTATTCCCGTTCTTTCACCTAATATTCCATTCCATTCTTGAACACTCAGTTCTATTAATCAACATTTCACTTCATACCATAACATTCCATTCCATTTCACAGCATCTCATTCCATTTGAAACATTCTATTTCATTATATAGCATAAGATTCCATTCCAATACACAAAATTAGATTCCATTCCGTAAACTTTCCCCAACATTCCAATCCATTCCACAGCATTGCATTCCATACCTTAACATTCCATGCAATTCCATAAAATTCTATTACTTTCCTCAACATTGCATTGCATTCCACAGCATTCCATATCACTTCTTGCATTCGGAAACATTCCATTCAATTCCATTACATTCGATTCCATTCCAACACATTTTTTCCCATTCTGTTGCATAACATTCTGTACCATTCATTAAAATTTGGTCCTATTAATCAACATTCCACTTCATAGCATAGCACTCCATTCGATTACACAACACTGGTTTCCAATTCACTCTATTTTCTTCTTTTTCATAAGGTTCCTTTCCAATCCAAAAATTCCTTTCCTTTCGTTAACCTCCCATTGCTCTCCTAGTATTCTGTTCCTTTCCTCAACATTCCATTGCATTCCACTTTATTCCCTTCAGTTCCGTAACATTCAATTCAATTGCACAACATTGCATTTCATTCCTTAGCATTCAATACGAATTCCAAAACATCATACCCGTTCTGCTACCTAACATTCCATTCCATTGTCCAAAATTCGATTCCATTAATCAACATTCCACTTCATACCATAATGTTCAATTACATTCCACAACATTGCCTTGCACTTAAAACCTTCTATTTCCTTCTATTGCATAACATTCCATTCCAGTCCACAAAATTCCATTTCATTCCTTTACCTTCCATTCCTTTCCTCAACATTGTATTCTTTTCCACAATATACCATTGCATTCCACCGAATTCCATTCCACTCCATAACATTCCATTCAATTCCACAACATTGCATTCCATTCCATAACGTTCAATTCATTCCCAACACATTATTCCCATTCGATTTCATAACATTCCATTGATTCTGTAAAATTTCGTTCTATTAATTTACATCCCAATTCATACCAAAACATTCCATTCGATTACACAGAGCACCATTGCATTTCAAACATTATATTTCTTTCTATAGCATAGGATTCCATTCATATTCACAAAACACGATTCTCCTCTTTGAACTTCCATGTCTTTCCCCAACTTTCTATTCCCTTCCACTACTCTCCATTGCATTCCATTTCATTCCATTCCATTTCTTAACATTCCATTCATTTCACAGCATTCCGTACCATTCCATAAAATTCGATTCCATTCCAACACATTTTTCTCATTCTGTTACAAAACATTCAACCCAATTCATTAAAATACGGTTCTATCAATCAACATTCCCCTTCATAGCATAACATTCCACTCAATTACACTATTTTCTTTTCCAAAATCATTCTATTTCATTCTGTTTCATTAGATTCCATTCCAATCCACAAAATTCTGTGCCATTCCTTAACCTTCCATTCCTTACCACAACGTTCTATACCTTTCCACACAATTCCATTGCACTCCACAGCATTCCATTCCATTCCACAACATTCCATTCAATTCCATAACATTTGATTCCATTCAGACACATAATTCCCGTTCTGTAACATAACATTCCATTCCATGCATTAAAATTCTGTTCTATTAATCTACATTCCCCTTCATACCATAACATTCCTTTTGATTACACATTACATTCCATTTCAAACATTCTATTTCATTCTATTGCATAAGATTCAATTCCAATCCCCAAAATTCCATTCCATTCCTTAACCTCCCATTCCCTTCCCAACATTCTCTTCCTTTCAGCAACACTCCTTTGCACTACATAGCATTCCATTCCATTCCATAACTTTCGATTTCATTGCAACACATTTTTCCCGTTCTGTAACAAAACATTCCATTCCATTCATTAAAACATTTTCCTGTTAATTAACCTTCCACTTCATAGCATAACATTCCTTTCGATTACACAACATTCCTTTCCAGTTCATTCTATTTCATTCTGTTGCATAGATTCCATTCCAATTCACAAAATTCCATTCCATACCTTAACCTCCATTCCTTTCTCCAACATTCTATTCCATTCAACAACATTCCATTGCATTCCACAGCATTCAATTCCATTCCTTTGCCCAACATTCTATTCCTTTCTACAACATTCCATTCATTCCACAGCAGTCCATTCCATTCCACAACATTCCATTCCATTCAATAAAATTCGATCCTTGTGAACATATTATTCCCATTATTACCTAACATTACATACCATTCTTCAAAATTCAGTTCTCTTAATCAATATATCACTTCATACCATAATATTCCATTCCATTTATAACATTCTATTTCATTCTATTGCATAACATTCCATTCCAATCCACCAAATTCCGTTCAATTACTTCACCCTAAATTCCTTACCCCAACTTTCTATTTCTTTTCACAACATTCCACTGCATTCCACAGCATTCCATTCCTGTCCATAACATTCCATTCAATTCCACAGCATTCCATTGCATATCTTAACTCTCTTTCCATTGAAACACATTATTCCCGGACTTTTACCTAACATTCCATTTCATTCTTTAATATTCGGTTCTGCTAATCAGCATTCCACTTCATACCATAACATTCAGTTCCATTTCCCAGCATCCCATTCCTTTTCATACATTCTATTTCATTCTATTGCATAGCATTCCATTCCAATCCACAAAATTCTATTCTCTTCCTTGACCTTCCGTGTCTTTCCACAACATTCTATTCCTTTCCACTGCTCTCCATTGCATTTCACTTCCTTCCATTCCATTTCTTAACATTCCATTCATTTCCACAGCATTCCATTCCATTCCATAACATTCGATTCCATTCCAACAGATGATTCCCATTCTGTTACAAAACATTCAATACCATTGATTATAATTCTGTTCTATTAATCAACATTCCCATTCACAGCATAACATTATATTCGATTACACAACTTTCCTTTCCAATTCATTCTATTTGATTCTGTTTCATAAGATTCCATTCCAATCCACAAAATTGTATACCATTCCTTAACCTTCCATTCCTTTCCCCAACGTTCTATTCATTTCCACAACACTCCATTGCATTCCACAGCATTCCATTATTTTCCATATCATTTTTGCTTCAAAAACATTCCAATACATTCGATTCCACTCCAAAACATTTTTCCTGTTCTGTTGCATAACATTCTGTACCATTCATTAAAATTTGGTCCTATTAATCAACATTCCACTTCTTAGAATAACATTCCATTCCATTACACAACATTCCTTTCCAATTCTTTCTATTTCATTCTTTTGCATAAGATTCCATTCCTATCCAAAAATTCCATTCCATTACTTAACCTCCCATTGTATTCCACAGCATTCCATTCCTGTCCATAACATTTCATTCAATTTCACAACATTCTGTTCAATTCCATAACATTCAAATACATGCCAAAACGTTAATCTCGTTCTGTTATCTAACATTCCATTCCATTCATTACAATTCTTTTCTGTTAATCAATATTCCACTTCATCCCATTACATTACATTCGATTACACAACATTTCATTCCATTTCAAACATTCTATTTCATTCTATTGCATAAGATTAAATTCCAATCCACAAAATTCCATTCCATTCCTGAACATTTCATTTCTTTCCCCAACATGCTATTCCATTCCGCAACATTCCATTGCATTCCACAGCATTCCATTCCATTCCATTCTATAACATTCGATTCCATTCGAACACATTATTCCGGTTCTGTTGCATGACTCTCCATTCCATTCATTAAGTTTGGTTCTATTAATCAACTATCCACTACATAGCATAAAATTCCATTCGATTACACAACATTCCTTTCAATTCAAACCTTCTATTTAATTCTGTTGCATCAGGTTCCATTCCAATCCAAAAAATTATTTTCCATTCCTTAACCTTCCATTCCTTTGCCCAACATTCTATTGCTTTCCACAACATTCCATTTCATTCCACAGCATTCTGTCCCATTCCATAACATTCCCTTCAATTCCACAACATTCCATTCCATTCTGTAACATTCGACTCAATTCCAACACTTTATTCCTTTTCTGTTACCTAACATTCCATTTCTTTCATTAATATTCAGTTCTATTAATCTACATTTCACTTCATACCATACATTCCATTCGATTACACAACATTCCAATGCACTTCATTCAATTTATATCATTCCATTGCATAAGATTCCATTCCAATATACAAAATACTATTGCATTCCTTAACCTCCATTCTTTTCTCCAACATTCTATTCCTTTCAAAAACATTCCATTGCATTGCACAGCATTAAAATCCATTCCTTTCCCCAACATTCTATTCCTTTCCACTACTTTCCATTGCATTCCATTCCATTCTCTAACATTCCATTCAATTCACAACATTCAATTCCATTCCAGAACATTTGAGTCCATTCAAACACATTATTCCCATTCTGTCTCCTAACATTCCATTCCTTTCATTAAAATTTAGTCCGATTAATGACCATTTCATTTCATAGCATAACATTCCATTCGATTGCACAACATTCCTTTCCAATTCTTTCTATTTCATTGTGTTGCATAAGATTCCAATCCAATCCAAAAAATTCATTCCATTCCTTAAACTTCCATTCCTTTCCCCAACATTCTATTCCTTTCCACAATAATCCTTTGCATTCCATAGCATTCCATTCCATTCTTTCCCGAACACTCTATTCCTTTGCACTACTTTCCATTGCATTCCACATCATTCCATTCTATTACATAATATTCCACAACATTCTTTTGCATTCCATAACATTCGATTCCATTGCAGCACATTCCCGTTCTGTAAACTAACATAACATTCCATTCATTAAAATTCATTTATATTAATCAAAATTCCACTTCATACCATACCATTCATTCCATTACACAACATTCCATTCCAGTCTACAAAATTACATATAATTCCTTAAACTTCCTTTCCTTTTCCCAACATTCTATTCCTTTCCACAACATTCCATTGCATTCCACTACATTCCCTTCCACGCCGTAACATTCCATTCAGTTCCACAACATTCCATTCCATCACATTACATTTGGTTCATTTCCAACACATTATTCCTGTACTATTACATAACATTCCATTACATTCATTAAAATTCTGTTCTATTATTCCACATTCCCCGTCATACCATAACATTCTATTTGATTACACAACATTCCATTCCATTTCAAACATTCTATTTCATTATGTTGCATAAGTTTCCATTCCAATCCCCAAAATACCATTCCTTTCCTTAACCTTCTATTCCTTTCTCCAACATTCTACTCCTTCCCCCAACATTGCATTGAATTCCACAGCATTTTATTCCATTCCATAATATTCCATTCAATTCCACCACATTTCATTCCATTCAATAACATTCGATTCCATTGAAACACATTATTCCCATTCAGTTACAAAAAAAACCATATTATTCATTAAAATTTGGTTCTATTAATCAACATTCCTCTTCATAACGTAACATTCCATTCGATTACACAACGTTCTATTTTATTTCATTCAGTCTATTTCAATCTATTGCGTAAGATTCCATTCCAATCCACAAAATTCCATTATACTCCTTAACCTTCCATTCCTTTCCGAAACATTCTATTCCTTTCAACAACATTCCATTGCATTCCAGAGCATTCTATTCCATTGCTTAACATTCCATTCAATTCCACAACATTGAATTCCATTCCGTAACATTTGTTCCATTGAAGCACATTATTCACGTTCTGTAACCTAACATTCCATTCCAGTCATTAAAATTCAGTTCTATTAATATCCATTCCCCTTCATACGATAGCATTTCATTTGATTACACAACATTCCATTCCATTTCAATTATCCTATTTCATTCTATTACGTAAGATTCCATTCCAATCCACAAAATTCCATTCCATTCCATAACATACCATTTCTTTCCCCAACATTCTCTTCCTTTCCGCATCATTCCATTGCACTCCACAGCATTCCATTCCATTCCTTATCATAGGAATCATTTCGAGCACGTTATTCCAATTATTACCTAATATTCCATTCCAATCTTTAAAATTCGGTTCTATTAATCAACATTCCAGTTCATAGCATTACATTCCATTCGATTAAACAATGTTCCTTTCCAATTCATTCTCTTTCATATTGTTGTATAAGATTCCTTTCCAATCCAAAAAATTCAATTCCATTCCTTAACCCTCCATGTCTTTCATCAACATTCTATACATTTACACAACATTCCATTTCATTGAATAGCATTCCATTCCATTCCCTTCCCCAACATTCTATTCCTTTCCACTACATTCCATTGTATTCCACATCATTCCATTCCATTCCAAACATTCCGTTCAGTTACACAACCTTCAGTTCCTTTCCATAACATTCGATTCCCTTCAAAAACATTATTCTCGTTCTGATACATAACATTCCATTGCATTCATTAAAATTCATTTCTATTAAGCAACATTCCACTTCATACCATAACATTCCAATCGAATATACAACATTCTATTCTATTTCAAATACTGTATTTCATTCTATTGCATGTGATTCCATTGCAGTGCACAAAATTCCATTCCATTCTATACCTTCAATGCCTTTCTCCAACGATCCATTCCTTTCCACAACATTCCATTGCATTCCACAGCATTCCATTCCATTCGAAAACATTTATATTGATTCCAACACATTATTTCCCCTCTGTTACATAACAATCCATTCCATTCAGTAAAATTCATTTCTATTAACCTACATTTCACTACATACAATACATTCCATTCAGTTCCACAACATTCCATTCCATTCCATAACATTTGATTCCATACAACACATTTTGCCCATTCCATTACATTCATTGAAATTCGGTTCTATTAATCAACATTCCCCTTCATACCATAAAATTCCATTCGATTACACAACATTCAATTCCATTTCAATTTTTCTATTTCATTCTATTGCATAAGATTCCATTCGAATCCACAAAATTCCATTCCATTACTTAACATTTCTTTCCTTTACCCAACACTCTATTCCTTTCCGCGACATTCCATTCCATTCCACAGCATTCCATTCAATTCCATAACATTATATTCGATTCCAACACATTATCCTTATTCTGTTACAAATCATTCCATACCGTACTTTAAAATTTGGTTCTATTAATCAACATTGCACTTCATACCATAACATTCCATTCCATTTAAAACATTCCATTTCATTCTGTTGCTAAGATTCCATTCCAATCCACAAAATTCAATTCCATTCCTTAACCTCCCATTCCCTTACCCAACATTCTCTTTCTTTCCAAATCATTCCATTGAACTTCACGGCATTCCATTCCATTCCATAACATTCAATTTCATTCCAACAATTTATACCGGTTCTGTTGCATGACATTTTATTCCATTCATTAAAGTTTTGTCTTATTAATGAACATTCCACTTCATAGCATAATATTCCATTCACATACCAAACATTTCTTTCCAATTCAGTCTATTTCATTCTGTTGCATAAGATTCCATTCCAATCCAAAAAATTGTATTCCATTCCTTCAACTTCCATTCTTATCCCCAACATTCTATTCCTTTCCACAATATTCCATTGCATTCCACAGCATTCTGTTCCATTCCTTTCCCAAACATTCTATTCCTTTCCGCTACTTTCCATTTAATTTGACATCATTCCATTCCATTCCATAACATTCCGTTCAATTCCACAACATTCCATTCCATTCCATAACTTTGAATTCCATTCAAACACTTTATTCCTGTTCTGTTATCCAGCATTCCATACCATTTTTTAAAATTCGGTTGTATTAATCCACATTCCACTTCATACCATAACATTCAATTCGATTACACAACATTCCTTTCCATTGCAAACATTCTAGTTCATTCCATTGCATAATATTCCATTTGAATCCACAAAAATTCCACTCCGTTCCTTAACCTTCCATTCCTTTCCCCAACATTCTATTCCATTCTGCAACATTCCGTTGCATTCCACAGCATTCCATTCCACTGCACACCACAGCATTCCATTCCATACCATTCGACTCAATTTGAACACTTTATTCCGATTATTACCTAACATTCCGTTTCATTCACTAAAATTCAGTTCTATTAATCTACATTTCACTTCATACCACACATTCCATTCGATTACACAACATTCCATTGCACTTCATACAATTTTTATCATTCCATTGCATAAGATTCCATTCAAATCCACAAAATTCCATTACATTCCTTTACCTCCATTCCTTTCTGTAATATTCTATTCCTTTCAAAATTCCATTGCATTCCACAGAATTCAATTCAATTCCTTTAACCAACATTCTACTCCTTTCCACTACATTCCATTGGATTCCACATCATTCCACTCCATTCCATAACATTCCTTTCAATTCCACAACATTCCATTCCATTCCATAACTTTGAATTCCATTCAAACACTTTATTCCTGTTCTGTTACCCAACATTCCATACCATGTTTTAAATTTCGGTTCTATTAGTCAACATTCCACTTCATACCATAACATTCCATTCGATTACATAACATCCCTTTCCATTGCAAATATTCTAGTTCATTCCTTTGCATAATATTCCATTCCAATGCACAAAATTCCACTCCATTCCTTAACCTTCAATTCCTTTCCCCAACATTCTATTCCTTACCACAATATTACATTGTATTCCACAGCATTCCATTCCATTCCTTTCCCAACACTCTATTCCTTTCCACAACATTCCATTCCTTCCACAGCATTCCATTACATTCCACAACAATCCATTGCATTCTATAACATTCGATTCCATTTGAACATATTATTCCCATTATTACCCAACATTTCATTCCTTTCTTCAATGTTCGGTTCTGTTAATCAATATTCCACATCATATCATAACATTTCATTCCATTACACTACATTTCATTCCATTTAAAACATTCTATTTCATCCAATCGCTTAACATTCCATTCCAATCCACAAAATTCTGTTCCATTCCTTCCCCTCCATTCCATTCCACCACTTTCTATTGTTTCCACATTTCACTGAATTCCACAGCATTGCATTGCATATCTTTGCATTGCATTTCAGAACATTCCATTACTTCGATTCCATTATAACACATTGTTCCCATTCTGTTGCACAACATGTATTCCATTCATTAAAATTTCTTCCTATTAACAATCCACTTCATAGCATAACATTCTATTCAATTACACCGTATTCCATTCTGTTTCCCCCATTCCAACTCATTATTCCTGTTTTATTACATAACATTCCATTTATTCAGTAAAATTTAGTTCTATTAATTAACATTACAATTCATACCAAAGCATTCCACTCGATTAAACAGAACACCATTCTGTTTCATTCTATTGCATAGAATTCCGTTCCAATCCACAATATTCCATTCTATTCCTTGACCTTCCATGCCTTTCCAAAACGTTCTATTCCTTTCCACTATTCTCCATTGCGTTCCACATCATTCAATTTTTTCCTTAACCTTCCATTCAATTCCACAACATTCCAATCCATTTAAATAACATTCATTTCCACTCCTATACATTATTCCCATTTTTACCAAGCATTCAAAACCATTCATTAAAATTTAGTTATATTAATCAACATTGCCCTTCATAACATTCCATTCGATTACACAACATCCCACTCGATTGCAAACATTGTATCTCATTCCACTGAAGAGGATTCCATTCCAATCCACAAAATTCCATTCCATTCCTTCACATTCCATTCCTTTCCCCTACATTCTATTGCTTTCCACAACATTCCTTTGCAGTCCACAGCATTCCATTCCTGTCCATAACATTCCATTCAATTCCACAATATTCCATTCCTTTCCATAATATTTGATTCCATTCAAGCACATTATTCCCATTCTGCAAGCTAACATTCCATTCCAATCTTTAGTATTCATTTCTATTAATCAACATTCCACTACATACCATAACATTCCATTCCATTTCACACCATCCCATTCCATTTCAAACAATCTATTTCATTATATAGCATAAGATTCCATTCAAATCCACAAAATTAGATACCGTTTTGTAACCTTTCCCCAAAATTCCATTACATTCCGCAGCATTGCATTCATTTCCTTAACTTTCCATTGCATTCCGAAACATTCCATTACATTCGATTCCATTCCAACACATTATTCCTGTTCTGTTGCATAACATTCCATTTCATTCATTAAAATTTAGTCCTATTAGTCAACATTCCACTTCATAGCGTAACATTCCATTTGATTACACAGCATTCATTTCCAATTCATTCTATTTCCTATTTGCATAAGATTCCATTCCAATTCAAAAAATTCCATTAAAATCCTTAACGTCCCATTGCTTTCCCTAACATTCTGTCCATTACCTCAACATTCCATTGCATTCCACATCATTCCATTCAATTCCATAACATTCCATTCAATTGCACCACCTTCCATTTCATTCCATAACATTCAATTCCATTCCAAAACATTATTCCCGTTCTGCTACCTAATATTCCATTCCATTCTTCAAAATTCGGTTCCATTAATCAACATTCCACTTCATACCATAACGTTCAATTAAATTACACAACATTCCATTCCACTTAAAACATTCTATTTCATTCTATTGCATAACATTCCATTAAAGTCCACAAAATTCTATTTCTTTCCTTTACCTTCCATTCCATTCCATAACATTCCATTCAATTCCGCAACATTCCATTACATTCAATTCATTCCCAACACATTACTATCATTCTGTTACATAACATTGCATTCCATTCATTAAAATTCGGTTCTACTACTCTACATTCCATGGTATCCCATGACATTCCATTCGATTACACCACATTCCATTCCATTTCAAACATTCTATTTCATTGTATTACATGAGGTTTCATTCCAAACCACAAAATTCCATTTCATCCTTAACATTCCATTCCTTTCCCCAAAATTCTATTCCTTTCCAAAACATTCAATGGCATTCCACAGCCTTCCATTCATTTCCACAATATTGCATTCCATTCCTTAACATTCAATTCCATTTCAACAAATTATTCCACACTACTACATAAATTTACATTGATTCAGTAAAATTTGGTTCTATTAATTAACATTCCAATTCATACCATAACATTCCATTCGATTACACAGAACACCATTCCATTTCAAACATTCTACTTCATTCTTTTGCATACGATTCCATTCCAATTGACAAAATTGCATTCTCTTCCTTGACCTTCCATGCCTTTCCCAAACGTCTTTTCCTTTCCACTTCTCTCCACTGCATTCCACTTCATTCCAATCCATTTCTTAACATTCCATTCATTTCCACAGCATTCCATTCCATTACATTCGATTCCATTCCAACAGATTATTCCCATTCTGTTACAAAACATTCAATACAATTGATTAAAATTCTGTTCTATTAATCAACATTCCCCTTCATAGCATAACATTCCATTTGATTACACAACTTTCCTTTCTAATTCATTCCATTTCATTCTGATTCATAAGATACCATTCCAATCTACAAAATTCTATACCATTCCTTATACTTCCATTGCTTTCCCCAACGTTCAATTCCTTTCGACAACACTCCATTGCATTCCACAGCATTCCACTGGATTCCGTAACATTCCATTCATGTCCACAACATTCAATTCCATTCTGTAACATTTGATTCCATTCAAATACATTATTCCCGTTCTGTAAGCTAACATTCCATTCCATTCATTAAAATTTGCCCTATTAATTAACATTCCACTTCATAAAATAACATTCCATTCGATTACACAACATTCCTTTCCATTTCATTCTATTTCATTCTGTTGCATAATATTCCATTCCAATCCAAAAATTCCATTCCATTCCTTAATGTTCCATCCCTTTCCCCAGCATTCTATTCCTTTCCACAGCAATCCATTGCATTCCACAGCATTCCATTCCTTTCCTTTCCCAACATTCTATTCCTTTCCACTACATTCCATTGCCTTCCATAACATTCGATTCCATTCCAACACATTCCCGTTTTTACCTAACATTACATACCATTCATTAAAATTCATTTATATTGATCAAAATTCCCCTTCATAACATAACACTCATTCCATTACACAACATTCCATTCCATTTAAATAATTCTATTTCATTCATTTGCATAACACTCCATTCCAGTCCACAAAATTACATATCATTCCTTAACATTCCTTTCCTTTTCCCCCCATTCTATTCCTTTGCAGAACATCAACTGAATTCCACAGTATTCCATTCCTGTCCATAACATTCCATTCAATTCCAAAGCATTCCATTCCATTTCATAATTTTCTATACCATTGAAACACATTATTTCCATTCTTTTACGTAACATTCCATTTCATTCTTTAATATTCGGGTCTATTAGTCAACATTCCACTTCATACCATAACATTCCATTCCATTTCACAGCATCCCATTCCATTTCAAACATTCTATTTCACTCCTATTGCATAAGATGCCATTCCAATCCACAAAATTCCATTCCATTCCTTAACCTTTCCCCAACATTCCATTGCATTCCACAGCATTGCATTCCATTCCATAATATTCCATTCAATTCCATAACATTCGATTCCATTCCAAAATATTATTCCCACTCTGATACAAAACATTCCATACCATTCCTTAAAATTCAGTACATTAATCAACATTGCATTTCATACCACAACATGCCATTCGATTATACAATATTCCAGTCCATTTCAAACACTATGTTCCATTCCATTCCATAAGATTCCATTCCAATTAACAAATTCCCATTCCATTCTTTAACGTCTCATCCTTTCCCAACATTCTATTCCTTTACACTACATTCCATTGCATTCTGCAGCATCCATTCCATTAAATAACATTCAATTCAATTGCACAACATTGCACTCCGTTCCATAACATTCCATTGCATTCGGACACATTATTCCCTTTCTGTTACATAACATTCCATTCCATGCATTAAAATTCCTTTCTATTAATCTACATTCAACCTCATACCATATCATTCTATTCGATTACACAACATTCCATTCATTTCAAACATTCTATTTCATTATGTTGCATAAGATTCCATTCCAATCGACAAAATGCCATTCCTTTCCTCAACCTTCCATTCCTTTCCCCAACATTCTACTCCTTCCCACAACGTTCCATTTTATTCCACAACTTTCCATTCTATTCTATAACATTCGATTCATTTCCAACACATTATTCCCATTCTGTTACATAACATTCCATTTCATTAATTAATATTCAGTTCTATTACTCTACATTCAACGTCATCCCTTAAAATTCCATTGTATTACACCACATTCCACTCCATTTCAAACATTTTGTTTCATTCTATTGGATAAGATTCCATTCCAAACCACAAAATTCCATTTCATTCCTTAAACATGCATTCTTTTCCTCAACATTCTAGTCCTTTCCCCAACATTCCATTCCATTCCAGAGCATTCCATTCAATTCCACAAAATTCCATTCCATTCCTTAACATTCAATTCCATTCCAACAAATTATTTCCATACTATTACATAACTTTCCATTGATTCACTAAAACTTGGTTCTATTAACATTCCAATTAATATCATAATATTCCATTCGATTGCACAAAACACCATTCCATTTCAACCATTCTATTCCATTCTATTACATAGAATTCCATTCCTATCCAAAAAATTCCACTCCATTCCTTAACCTCCAATTCCTTTCCCCAAACTTCCATTCCTTTACAGAACATGCCACTGCAGTCCACAGCATTCCATTCCATTACTTAACATGCCTTTCAATTCCACAACATTCAATTCCATTGAATAACATTGATTAAATTCAAACACATTATTCCCATTCTGTTACCTAATATTACATTCCGTTCATTAAAATTATGTTCTATTAATCAACATTACCATTTATACCATGACATTCCGTTTGATTACACAACATTCCTTTCCAACTCATTCTATTTCATACTGTTTCATTCAATTCCATTCCAATCCACAAAATTCCATTCCATTCCTTAAACTTCCATTCCTTAACCTTCCATTCCTTTCCCAACATTCTATTGCTTTCAACAACATTCCATTGCATTCCACAGCATTCCATTCCATTCCTCCCCTCAACATTCTATTCCTTTCCACTGCTTTCCATTGCATTCCACATCATTCCATTCCATTCAATAACACTCTATTTAATTCTACCACATTCCAACACATTCCATAACATTCGACTCCATTCCAATTCATTCCCGTTCTGTTACCTAATGTTCCATTCCATTCATTAAAATTCATTTCTATTAATCAACATTCCACTTCATACCATAACATTCCATTCCATTACACAACATCCCATTCAATTGCAAACATTGTATTTCATTCCATTGCATAAGATTCCATTCCAATCCACAAAATTTCATTCCATTCCTTAACTTCCATGCCTTTCCCAAACATCCTATACATTTCCACAACTTTCCATTGCATTCCACAGCATTCCATTCCATTCCAAACATTTCATTCAATTCCACAACAATTCATTACATTTCGTAACTTTCCTTGCCATTAAAACACTTATTCCCGTTCTTTTACCTAACATTCCATTCCACTCTTTAATATTCGGCTCTTTTATTCAACATTCCACTTCATACCATAGCATTCAATTCCATTTAAGAGCATCAAATTCCATTTCAAACATTCTATTTCAGTCTATTGCATAAGATTCCATTCCAATCCACAAAATTCCATTCTATTCCTTAACCTTCAATTCCTTTCCCAACATTTCATTCCTTTCCCCAACATCCCATTCCATTTCACAGCATTCCATTTAATTCCACAATATTCCATTCCATTCCTTAACATTCAATTCCATTCGAACACATTATTCCATATCTATTACATAACATTCCATTGATTCAGTAAAATTTGGTTCTATTAATTAACATTCTAATTCATACCACAATATTCCATTCGATTACACAGAACACCATCCCATTTAAACCATTCTACTCCGTTCTGCTGCATAGGATTCAATTTCAATTGACAAAGTTCCATTCCTTTCCTTTCCCCAACGTTCTATTCCTTTCCACAATGTGTCATAGCATTTCACAGCATTCCATTCCATTCCTTACCATTGTATTCAATTCCACAACATTCAATTCCATTCCATTATATTTGATTCTATTCAAACACATTATTCCCGTTATTTCCTAACATTCCATTCCATTCTTTGAAAATCGGTTCTATTCATCAACATTCCACTTCATACCATAAAATTCCGTTCGATTACACAACATCCCATTCAATTTCAAATATTGTATCTCATTCCATTGCATAAGATTCCATTCCAGTACACAAAATTACTTTCCATTCCTTCACACTCCTTTCCTTTGAAATTTCCACTGCTTTCCACTACATTCCATTGCATTCCACGGTATTCTATTCCTGCCCATAACATTCCATTCAATTCCACAACATTCATTACATTACATTCAATTCCACGCCAAATCATTATTTTCATTCTGTTATCTAACATTCCATTCCATTCATTGAAATTCACTTCTATTAATCAACATTTAACTTCACACCATAACATTCCATTCCATTACACAACATCCCATTCCATTTCAATCATTCTATTTCATTCTATTGCAGAAGATTCCATTCCAGTCCACAAAATACCATTCCGTTACTTAAAATTTCATTCCTTTCCCTAACATTCTATTCCTTTGGACAACATTCCATTGCATTCCACGTCATTCCATTCCATTCCATAACATTGCATTCAATTCCACAACATTCCATTCCATTTTGTAACATTTGATTCCATTGAAACATGCCAGGGCCTGCCAGCAGGTGTCAAAGAGTTCCTGAGTGGGGGCGCTGGGCTGTATATACAAGACAACAGGAGGGCAAACTGCCTGGTGCAGAATGCAAAATGCCAAAAATCTTTAATCTGGGATGGCTTATATACACCTGAATTGCCTACAGAACAATACAATGGGCTGGTCCACGTGGTTTGCCTTGAGATAATATGTCCCTGCATTCCTGAGCTACTTGTTCCTGGAGTTTAGGAAATTTTCAAGGTTTATTTCAGAGTCAGGACCGGTTCATGCCTTAGATGGAGACTAGGCACAAAAACACAAATAATCCTGTCCTGTAGTCTTGCTCCTTCTGTCCAACTGCTCTCGAAATCTCCACCTGTTTTATTTTTTTAAATGCTTGAATGCATGGGATGACTGTGCCTGTCTTATGTTGGTCAAAAACGGGGATGTCCTTACCCGTCAATTGGCTGATGTTTGCATGACCCATTACCTGTCTTAGGTTGGTCCACTCCCCTTCTTGCCTTACCCGTCATCGGCTATCCAGCCTCCTAAGCCAAAATTGGCTGGGTGGGTTAATGAGTGATAAGTTTTTGCTTGTGGAGGCTTCCATATATTTTCTTCAGCACTTTGTCTACCAAACGTACTGCAGTAGGTACCAATATAAGTAGAAGAAAGAGCATTAGAGCACATACAATGAAGGAGCTCAAGAGCTATTTTGTTCTTAAACCTTCTAAAAACACTTATGCTAATTTTTTTGGTGACAAGTTTAATATTTCCTCTTGGATAGCTATTATCTCTTGATGTAGCTCTCTAGTATTCAACACATTAACTTGATCACCCAAGTAAAGCATGTATGCTGTAAAGCCTGGAGCTTATGTTCCCCCTTGAAATCACTTGATTCTTGGGTGGCCCAGACAAGAGACATTATGAGTCAAATTATCTACAAAATCTGCAGTCTGAATTTCTCATAGAAGTTAGAAAGGAAGTAAAGTTACAATTATTACAGCCTACATTGAATTATGAATTATTCCCCACATTTACATAGACATCACCGATTAATAGAACATAAGAGGGATTCACACAAGAAAGCACTGTAAAATCTTTTGCATTATCATTAAAACCCCACTCCTCATTTTGATCATTCATGTTTACCCTTCATCCTGACGCAGTTGCCAGCTTCCAAATATAAGTTTGAGGATGTCCATTACTAGACCACCACATTCCAGCCATCAGCTGATGATCTGAACAGTTATCACAGGTAGACCAGTCCCAATGGTGCACTGTTGACACATTACACCACTTTGGGGTTCTTTCTACACAACGGGTCTATAAGATTGTTCCATTAAACCTTGTATTTTCTGTGCCACCATAAGGCACTTGCTGAGGGGAAAAAGGATGTCCATGGTCATAGTCTCCTTTAGATTTACTCTTGGAATCGTTAGTCATCCCAGGATAGGACATATTCAGCGCAGGCATGAGCACTCTGTTACTTTTGTTGTCCATAACGTTCATACAATTGTCAGAAGGCCCAGCATGGAAGCACCCTGGCATTCCTTTTCCTAAACTGAATAATTCTGATAAGGGCTCAGGGCAGGCGAATTCCTGGAGGTGGAAGGATGGCCCAGAATTCTGGTATCATTGACCTGGACAATGATCCCTGGGCCATCCCAAAACGCTGGGTGGAGGATTGGAGGGTCTGGCACAAATGCCCAGTGTGTGTGGTTGGCTCCTGCGGTGGTAAGCAGGATGCAGAGGAATATGAGCTTCAGCATGGCGGACCAGTCTTTCTGTGAGCCACCTGGCTCCTTCTGCATCCTGTGGAAAAACACAAACATGTCGTCGTCCCCAGATTAGTACTGGATCTGGGCCATTCCATTGACCCGTGAGAGGATCCTTCCACCTCACCATAGCATATGAATCTTTTGTTTTGGATGCTAAAATCTATCCGCTACAGACCTGCTCTGTGCATCTACAGAGAGAAAATTTTAAATAAAAACTGCATGGTTTAAATAGTTTGTGGGAGTTTCTGGGTATAACTCCCCTTTTCTATTTTTTGAAGCTGATGCTTCAGGGTACTCAGTGTCCTTTCCACAATACCTTGTCCTTGGGGATTATAGGGAATACCTATTTTGTGAAGGATTTGAAATTTCTTGCAGAAATGTTGAAATGCATGGCTGTATAGCCGGTCCCATTGTCTGTTTTAATCACTTTTGGCACTCCTGTAATGCCAAAGCATTTTAAGCAATGGGCTATAACGTATTTAGTGGCTTCTCCAGTTTGTGCTGTTGCCATAATAAAGCCAGAATTGGTGTCTATAGAAATATGGACATACTTAAGTTTTCCAAACTCAGGTATTTTTGTAACATCCATTGCCACAGCTGACTAGGCACCATACCCCGGGAGCTAAATCCCTGGTGTTGAACAGTGTGATAAGTGGGACATCTGGCACATTGCTTTACTATCTGTCTGGCGGACTCTTTGGAAATTTGGAATTGTCTTAAGTTTTGACTATTTTGATGATGTAAAGCATGGGATTCCTGAGCTTGCTGTAATTGGGAGAGGAAAACATTCTGGTTGGCAAAGTCACCTTAGCATTTCCTGAGGATAAGGCACTTGGTAGGCCTGTGTGTGCTCTGATGTGTCCCACAGAGAGGGGACTTTACGACTGTGTATATGTGTTTGTATTTATGTGAATAAATTTCTTATTTCTATATTGAGAGATTCTATAGCTGCACCAGTTTCTGTGGGGGAATAGCTTTTGCAACATATTGACTGTCTGTCCATAAGTTGAAAGGCTCAGTGGGGGTAGCAGAAAACAAAATTGCAAAAGGACTGAAAAATGTGTAAATTTGGTTTTTAAATACAAAGACATTTTCCATTTGAGGAGCGATCAGTAAACGCATTCTCAACTCCTATAATAGGTGCTTTACGCACTATTTTTGGAAAAATAAATTCTTGTATGTCTGTGAATTGAAGCAACTTAATATTGGGCATATGGGTACCTATCTGTCACACAAAGCTGGCAAACGCCAGCTCCCAAGCAGCAGAAGAGGCAAACAACCAAGTAATCTGATCCTTCTTAAATGGGACCCTGGTGTAATTTGGATCTGCCAAAGTATCTACGCGCACTTTCTCTGGCAAGTTGAACTACGGCAGAGACTGCTTCATGGTCAGGGGTAAGTACTTTCGCAGGTGAGACAGGGAGGTGTATCCACAAAAGAGGTCCTTCCTGCCATATTATGGCAGTTGGGGTATATGAGGAAGTCAACACATAAACTTCTAAATCTTTTGAATAATCAATATATGAAAGTTCCTGATTCTCTATGGCCTGTTCTTCCTTTTTCAAGGCAGCTCTACCTTTAGGAGTGAGTGTTCTGGCAGAAGTGGGGTCCTGATCATTTTAAGATTTCAAACAAAGGCTTTAATTCTCCTGTAGATAATTTTAAATGAGGTCGGACCCAGTTTATGTCTCCTAGTAATTTTTGAAAATCATTCAATGTTTTCACATTATCATTTCTTAATTGTATTTTCTGAGGTAGAATGACCTTTGGATACAGAGTTTTTCCTAAGTCCTGAAAGGGCGGCTGAGTTTGAATCTTCTCTAGAGCAAGAACAAGCCCTACATTAGCTCAATCTTTCTGTATAGAACTGAAGGCTGCGAGGACTATCCCCTCTTTCTGATGAGCAATGAGAATATCATTCTTATAATGTATAATATACACTAGTTTATATATCTTTCTGGTTAATTCTGTAGATTGGCTGCAGACTTTTGGCAAAGGGTCGGGCTATTTGCCATACCTTGAGGAAGAACTTTCCATTGATAACGTTTCCTGGGTCTTTAAAATTAACAGATGGCATACTAAAGGCAAATCTTTTACTATCTTTTTCTGCCAGGCGGATGGTATAAAAGCAATCTTTTATTTCTAATATTACTTTAAAGGTGCCCTGTGGAATAGCAGATGGGGAACGGAGCCCAGGTTGTAATGCTCCCATTAATTCCATTGTTTCATTAACCTTCCTTGGGTCATGAGCAACCTCCACTTCCCTGATTTCTTTTTTATAACAAATATAGGTGAGTTCCATGGCGAACTGGAAGTTTCTATATGACTGCAGTTGAGTTGCTCCTGCACTAGCAGCTCTGCCGCTTGTATTATTTCAGCTGAAAGGGGCCACTGATCCTCCCATACAGGGGTATCGCTGAGCCATGTTATTGGATCTTCATGGGGATCAGGGTGCTCAGAGGCCTCTATTAAATATATCCTAGTCCTTGCCTGTCTCTTCTAGAGGGAGTTATGAGAGGTTGATTGATGCCCTGTCCCTTAGCCCCGAGTCCCTGTGTGGGAAGAAGTCCTTGGTCTAATAATTGGATAGTGACTTTATCATTGGGGCTCTACAGGTATACTCCCATTTCTTTCATAACATGTCTTCCCCATAGATTGGATGGAAGGCCGGGAACAATATACAGTTGAAAGCTGCCACTATGGTTTTCATTTTCCTTCCATAACAAGATATCACTACTCTGCTCTGAATTTTGACATTGACCTATGCCTTGAAGGTGTGTCACTGTAAGTTGTTTAGGCCACTCATACGGCCATTGATCACTGGCAAAAACAGATACATCAGCTCCAGTATCTAGGAGCCCTTTTATTCTTTTTCCTCTTATTGTTAATGTTAACTCTGGGCGTTTATTGCCAATGGGTTGAACCCAATACACATCAGACGAGCCAAAACCCACCTGACCTCTTTTATCCTTTATTTATATGTTTAGAAATTCTACTTTTGGAAGGAGAATTAATTTTGCAATTCTCTGAGGGTGTTGAATGGCTCTTATGGCTGCTGGTAAATGAGCCATAATTTTTATTTCTCCCTTATAATCTGTGTCTATCACACCTGCTGCTACTAAAAGGCCTTCCATGGTGGCACTGCTTCTGCCTAATAATAAACCTACACGTCCAGCAGGGAGTGGTCCATACACTCCTCTGGGTACGGATTGCATGCCCATCTCTGGGGTTAGTACTGTGTAGGAGGAGGGACTGAGGTCCAGTTCTGCACTGCCTGATGTGGCTCGACAGAGGTCACAAACGGAAATCCTTGCTTTGGCACGAAGGCTTTGAGAGCCCCATAACAATGTTCTTTGGCCTGGGGCTGGCCCCTCCTCCCGTTTCCCTGCTCCTGATATAGTTTATTTCCATTTACATCTCTTCTTGACTTACATTCTCTTGCCCAATGATTGCCTCGTTTGCAGCAAGGACAGAGACCCGGTTGTCTTCCCATGTCTCCTAGACTCTCGATCCTATTTCTGTTTTGGCACTGCCTTATCTGGTGACCCATTTGTCACATTCAAAACAGCTGCCAAGGGGCCCTGAAGTATTCCTTGTTTTGAAAGCCTGCTGCTGGAAAAGCACTTCTTTGTTTTTCCTTCAAGTGCGGCGGCCATGGCAAATCCTTGTGTATAAGCTGGACCGATGTCTGAACAGAGACTAATATAATCTGAAATTGTGTCTTTTTTTCTGAAAAGGCAAAGAGCTTCCGGCATTCAGAATTTGCATTCTCATAGGCTAATTGATTTACAAGTAGAAGGCCCGCATCTGTATCTGCTATCAATCTGCTAGATGTTTGCATTAAACGAGAGACAAAATCTTGAAAAGGCTCATCTGGCGCTTGCTTAATTTTAGGTAAATCTTCTGATTGTGCCCCCCTGAGGGCAGTTTCATCCAAGCTTGCTTAGCAGTGGCATTTATTTGTGCATAGGCAGCATAATCGAAAACTAACTGCCAGTTAAGATCACTGTAGGGTCCTTCCCCCATAAGCATTTCAAAAGTTACTGGATGATTTTGAGCTCTATTGATATCAGCTGTCTTTTGTCACTGCTCTGCATATTCTGATCTCCACAATAGATAATCTCCTCCACTTAAACAGGCTCATGCAATAGCTTTCCAATCAGAGGGCGGGAGAGCATCAGCTATAAAAGCCTCAAGCATAGTTTGTTTAAATGGATCAGTGGCTCCGTTGGATGAGCAGGCCACTTTCTGCTCTTTAAGTTGTTTGAATGATAAAGGCTGATGAATTCTGTGCCTCAGCCCTTTCTCTTCCACTTCCTCAAAGACCGGACAGGCTACAAAACAGATAGTATCTTCCTTTCTCTCTGAAGCTTATTTCAACGCCTTTTGCAGTTGAGAAAGCTGTTGTAGTAGCAACGGCTGTCTTTTTTTTTAGTTTATTTTGATATCATTAATCTACAATTAAATGAGTAATATGGTGATTACACTACCCCCTTCATCAGTTCCCCCCCAACCCCATTGCAGTCACTGTCCATCAGCGTAGTGAGAAGCGATAGAGTCACTACTTGTCCTCTCTGGGTTGTACAGCCCTCCCCATGCCCCCTGAACATTACATCTGCTAATGTAATGTCCCTTCTTCCCCTTAACCCCTCCCTTCCCCCCCATCTTCTGCAGTCCCTTTCCCTTTGGTAACTATTTGTCTGTTCTCAGGTTCTGAGAGTGTCCTGCTGTTTTGTTATTTCAGTTTTTTTTCCCTTAGTTCTTATACTCCACATATGAGTGAAATCATTGGATACTTGTCTTTTTCGGCTTGGCTTATTTCACTGAGCATAATACCCTCTAGCTCCATCCATGTTGTTGCAAATAGTAGGATTTGTTTTCTCCTTATGGCTGAATAATTTTCAATTGTGTATATGTACTACATCATCTTTATCCATTCATCTACTGATGGACACTTAGGTTGCTTCCACTTCATGGCTATTGTAAATAGTGCTGCAGTAACATAGGGGTGCATCTGCCTTTTTCAAATAGTGCTGCTACATTCTTAGGGTAAATTCCTAGGAGTGCAATTCCAGGGTCAAATGGGATTTCTATTTTGTGATTTTTGAGGACCGTCCATACTGTTTTCCACAATGGTTGAACTAATTTGCATTCCCAACAGCAGTGTAGGAGGGTTCCCTTTTCTCCACATCCTTGCCAACATTTCTTGTTGTTTGTGTTTTGGATGTTGGCCATCCTCACTGGTGTGAGGTGGTATCTCATTGCGTTTTAATCTACAATTCTCTGATGAATAGTGATGTGGAGCATCTTTTCATTTGTCTGTTGGCCATCTGGATTTCTTCTTTGGAGAAGTGTCTGTTCAGCTCCTACGCCCAATTTTAATTGGATTATTTGCTTTTTGTTTGTTGAGGTGCATGAGTTCTTTATGTATTTTGGATGTCAGGCCCTTATTGGATACGTCACTTACGAATATATTCTCCCATACTGTAGGATGTCTTTTTGTTCTACTGATGGTGTCCTTTGCTCTACAGAAGCTTTTCAGCTTCAAATAGTCCCACTTGTTCATTTTTGCTCTTGTTTCCCTTGCTCGGGGAGATATGTTCATGAAGAAGTCGCTCATGTTTATGTCCAAGAGCTTTTTGCCTATATTTTTTTCTAAGAGTTTCATAGTTTCATGCCTTACATTCAGGTGTTTGATCCACCTTGAGTTTACCTTTGTGTATGGGGTTATACAGTAGTCCAATTTCATTCTCTTACATGTAGCTGTCCAGTTTTTCCAAAACAAGTTGCTGAAGAGGCCATCATCTCCCCAATGTATATCCAAGGCTCCCTTATCAAATATTAATTGATTGTATGGGTTTGGGTTGTTGTTTGGATTTTCTACTCTATTCCACTGATCTGTGTGTCTGATTTTGTGTCAATACCAAATTGTCTTGATTACTGTGGCTTTGTAGTAGAACTTGAAGTCAGGGAGCATATTTCCCCATGTTTTATTCCTCCTTCTCAGGATTGCTTTGGCTATTTGGGGTCTTTTGTGGTGCCATCTGAATTTTAGAATTATTTGTTCGAGTTCATTGAAGAAAGCTGTTGGTAGTTTGATAGGGATTGCATTGAATCTGTAGATTACTCTGGGTAGTATAGCCATTTTGACAATATTTATTCTTCCTAGCCAGGAGCATGGGATGCATTTCCATTTGTTACTGTCCTCTTCAATTTCTCTTAGGAATGTCTTGTAGTTTTCAGGGTATAGGCCTTTCACTTACTTCGTTAGGTTTATTCCTAGGTATTTTATTCTTTTTGATGCAACTGTGAATGGAATTGTTTTTCTGATTGCTCTTTCTGTTAGTTCATCTTTAGTGTATAGGAAAGCAACAGATTTCTGTGTGTTAATTTTGTATCCTGCAACTTTGCTGAATTCAGATATTAATTCTAGTAGTTTTGGAGTGGAGTCTTTACGGGTTTTTATGTACAATAACATGTCATCTGCAAATAGTGAAGATTTGACTTCTTCACCAATCTGGATGCCTTGTATGTCTTTGTTTTGTCTGATTGCATGGCTAGGACCTCCAGTACTATGCTGAATAACAGTGGAGACAGTGGGCATCCCTGTCTTGTTCCCGATCATAGATGAAAAGCTTTCAGCTTCTCGCCATTGCGTATGATGTTCGCTGTGTGTTTGTCATATATGGCCTTTATGATGTTGAGGTACTTGCCGTCTATACCTATTTTCTCGAGAGTTTTAATCATGAATGGATGCTGAATTTTGTCAAATGCTTTTTCAGCATCTGTGGAGATGATCATGTGGTTTTTGTTCTTCTTTTTATTGATGTGGTGGATGATGTTGATGGATTTTCGAATGTTTTACCATCCTTGCAGACCCGGGATGAATCCTACTTGATCATGGTGTATGATCCTCTTGATGTATTTTTGAATTCAGTTTGCTAATATTTTGTTGAGTATTTTTGCATCCACGTTCATCAGGGATGTTGGTCTATAGTTTTCTTTTCTGGGGAGGTTTCTGCCTCGTTTTGGTATTTGAGTGATGCTGGCTTCACAGAATGAGTTTCGAAATATTCACTCCTCTTCTATTTTTTGGAAAACGTTAAGGAGAATGGGTGTTATTTCTTCCCTATATGTCTGGTAGAACTCAGAGGTAAATTCATCTGGTCTAGGGGTTTTGTTCTTGGGTAGTTTTTTGAATACCGCTTCAATTTCGTTGCTGGTGTTTGGTCTGATTAGTTTTTCTGTTTCTTGCTTGGTCAGTTTTGGAAGGTTGTATTTTCTAAAAATTTCTCCATTTCTTCTAGGTTTTCCAGCTTGTTATCATATAGATTCTCATAATATTCTCTTATAATTCTTTTTATTTCTGTGCGATCCATAGTGATTTTTCCTTTCTCATTTCTTATTCTGTTTATGTGTGTAGGTTCTCTTTTTCTCTTAATGAGTCTGGCTAGGGGTTTATCTATTTGGTTTATTTTTTCAAAGAACCAGCTCTTGGTTTCTTTGATTTTTTTCTATTGTTTTATTCTTCTCAATTTTATTTATTTCTTCTCTAATCTTTATTATGTCCCTCCTTCTGGTGACTATGGGTCTCATTTGTTCTTTTTCCAATTTCAGTAATTGTGTCTTTAGACTATTTATTTGGGAATGTTCTTCTTTCTTTAGATAGGCCTGGATTGCAATATACTTTCCTCTTAGAACTGCCTTTGCTGCGTCCCAGAGAAACTGTGGCTTTGTGTTGTTGTTGTCATTTGTCTCCATATATTCTTTCTTTTCTCTTTTGATTTAGCCATTGACCCATTGATTAATTAGGAGAATGTTGTTAAGTCTTTTTGTTTTCTTTCTAAAGTTTAATTCTAGTTTAATACCATTATGATTGGAGAGTTGTTTGGTACAATTTCAATATTTTCGATTTTACTGCGGTTCTTTTTGAGGCCTAGTATGTGGTGTATTCTGGAAAATGTTCCATGTGCACTTGAGAAGAATGTGTATCCTGTTGCTCTTAGGTGTAGAGTTCTGTAGATGTCTGTTTGGTCCATCTGTTCTAGTGTGTTGTTCAGTGCCTCTGTATCTTTACTTATTTTCTGTCTGGTTGATCTGTCCCTTGGAGTGAGTGGTGTGTTGAAGTCACCTAAGATGAATGCATTGCAGTGTATTTCCTCTTTAATTCTGTTAGTATTTGTTTCAAAAATGCCGGTGTCCCTGTGTTGGGTGCATATATATTTAAAATGGTTATATCCTCTTGTTCTATTGACCCCTTTATCATTATGCAATGTTCTTCTTTGTCTCTTTCTTCTTTCTTGGTTTTGAAGTCTATTTTTTCTGATACAAGTACTGCAACACCTGCTTTTTTCTCCTTGTTATTTGAATGAAATATCTTTTTCCATTTGATGAAATTTCCATTGAATGAAATATCCATCCATCTGGGGATATCTTTGTGTTTGAGGTGAGTTTTTGTAGGCAGCATATAGATGGCTCTTGCTTTTTTATCCATTCTCTTACTCTGTGTCTTTGATGGGTGCATGCAGTCCATTTACGTTTAGGGTGATTATCGAAAGATATGTACTTATTGCCATTGCTGGCTTTAGATTAGTTGTTACCAAAAGTTCAAGGGTTGCTTCTTTACTATCTAACAATCTAACTTAACTTTCTTGTTAAGTTGTTGTAAACACAGTCTGGTGTTTCTTTATTTCTCTCCCTTCTTATTCTTCCTCCTCCATTCTTTATATACTAGGTGTTTTATTCTTTGCCTTTAGTGAGTTTGGGATGGTCTGCTTTCTTTGCTATGATTTCATTTTCTCTGTTGACGGCTTTTTAGCCTTAGGAGTGCTTCCCTCTAGAGTAGTTCCTTTAAGATGTCCTGTGGAGGTTGTTGATGTGAGGCAAATTCTCTCAGCTTTTGCGTCTCTTGAAATTGTTTAATCAAGCCATCATATTTAAATGATAATCGTGCTGGATACAGTATTCTTGGTTTGAGGCCCTTCTGTTTTATTGGTTAAATATATCATGCCATTCTCTTGTAGCCTGTAAGGTTTCTTTTGAGAAGTCTGATGGGTTTTCCTTTTAAGGTGATCTTTTTTCTTTCTCTAGCTGCCTTTAATACTCTGTCCTTATATTTGATCTTTGCCATTTTAATTATTATGTGTCTTGGTTTTGTCTTCCTGGGGTCCATTGTGTTAGGAGAACTCTGGGCTTCCATTGACTGCGAGACTATTTGTTCCCCAGCATGGGGAATTTTCAGCAATTATTTCTTCAAAGACACTGTCTATTCGTTTGTCTCTCTCTTCTTCCTCTTGTACTCCTATAATGCGTATATTGTTCCTTTTGGATTGGTCACACAGTTCTCTTAATATTCTTTCATTCCTAGAGATCCTTTTATCGCTCTCTGCCTCAGCTGCTCTGCATTCCTGTTCTCTGAATTCTATTGCATTAACAGACTCTTGCATCTCGTCCAGTCTGTTGCTGAGCCCGTCGATGGCTTGTCTCATTTCTGCATTATCATTCCTGACTTCCCTCACTTCCTTCCTTTGCTCTTCCATATTTCTCTGTAGATGCATCGGCACGGTTGTGACATATTCTGAATTCTTTTTCCGGAATATGGTGCATTTCCATCCTTTCAGATTTCTTGTCAGAGGGGCTTTGGATCTTGGTGATTTTTGTCTGTATCATATACTTCTGTCTTGTCATGTTGACAGGAGTGGTCGCTAATAGGTGTCATGTTGTCAGCTGTGCTCTTTAAGGTATAAAAAGAAAAGAAAAGAAAAGCACCACCAGAAAAACAAGCAAGACCAAAAAAAGAAGGAAGAGAAAGAAAAAGAGAAAGAAGAAAGAAAGAAATGAAAGAAAATTAAAGTGAAAGGAAGAGAAAAAAATGGCAGGAAATAACCCAAATGAGCAAAAAAAAAGCCCACATGGAGTGGATTCTCTAAGCTTGCTATAGGTATCACTGTTCCTCCACTAATTTGCAGCCACGGCTGTGCCACTTTTTAAAAATTCTTTTGTAGGTCTGGGCTGTGCAGGAATTAATGGGATGCTATTGTTTTCTGTATAAAGTTCCAGCATGGCTGCTCCCTTCTCTCTGTCACTAGCAAAGGGGAATGAAGTTCCCCAGGACTTCCAGCCTGCAGGGCTGATCCTCCCGGGGTGATGGTGTTCCTTTGCTGGCCCTGCCGCCTCTCTGAGATGGCTACAAATGGCACGTGCTTTTCTCTTGTCCCTGGGCACTGGCTCCATGGTCCCGGCGCCTTCCCGGGTTAAAACCTGCATCTTCTGCCTCTCCAATGTCTGCTGCATTGCACATTGTGTGTTAGCGCTCCCGGCACTCATGGCGTAGACCACCAGGGCTGGATATTTCACGGACTTGCTCTTCCACTCCCTCCCGGCTCCAAATCCTCTCCTCCCTGCAGCACACTTGGCTGGGTGAGTGTTCGGATGCCGCTGGGTCACAGCTCTGTATCTTACCTGCCTCGCGGGGTGCTGAGTCCTCCTAGGTGTGGCTGCACGCTGTGCACTTTCCTGTGTGCTCCGATTTCTCTTTTAGGAATAGTTGCATTTGCTGTGTTTTCACAGATTGATATAGCTTGGGGAGGAGATTTCTGCTGCCCTGCTCAAACCGCCATCTTCCCGGAAGTTCAATTAATTCTATTTCATTCTGTTTCATAAGATTCCATTCCAATACACAAAATTCCATTCCTTTCTTTAAAATTCCATAGCTTTCCCTAACAACATATAACTTTAAACAACTTTCTATTGCATTTAAACAGCAGTCCATTCCATTCCAAAACACGCCATTCCTTCCCATTCCAACACATTATTTCCATTCTTTTACAAAACATTCCAAAACATTCTTCAAAATTAGTTTCTATTAATGAACATTGCACTTCATACTGTAACATTAGATTCGATTATACAACATTCCAGTCCATTTCAAACATGCTATTTCATTCCATTCCATAAGATTCCATTCCAATTCACAAAATTCCATTCCATTCTTTTAACGTACATTCCTTTCCCAACATTCTATTTCTTAACAATACATTCCATTGCATTCCACAGAATCCATTCCATTTAATAACCTTCCATTCAATTCCACAACATTGCACTCAATTCCATAACATTACATTGCATTCGAACACATTATTCCCTTTCTGTTTCATAGCATTCCATTCCTTCATTAAAATTCGTTTCTATTAATCTACATTCAACTTCACACCACAGTATATTCGATTACACAACATTCCATTCCATTTCAAACACTCTACTTCATTATGATGCATAATATTCCACTCCAATCCACGTAATTCCATTCCTTTCCTTAAAATTCCATTCCTTTCTCCAACATTCTATTCCTTCCCACAACATTCCATTGCATTCCACCGAATTCCATTCCATTCCATAACATTCCATTCAATTCAACATTTCATTCCATTCCATAACATTTGATTGATTTCCAACACATTATTCACATTCTGTTACATAACATTCCATTCCATTCATTAAAATTCAGTTCTATTACTCTACATTACACATCATCCCATAACATTCGATTCGATTACACCACATTCCATTCCATTTCAAACATTCTATTTCATTCTATTGCATAAGATACCATTACAAACCACAAAACTCCATTTCATTCCTTAACCTTACATTCCTTTCACCCACATTCTATTCCTTTCCCCAACATTCCATTCCATTCCACAGCATTCCATTCAATTCCAAAATATTACATTCCATTCCTTAACATTCGATACCATTCCAACATATTATTCCCGTACTATTACATAACTTTCCATTGATTCAGTAAAATTTGGTTCTTTTAACATTCCAATTTATATCATAATATTCCACTTGATTACACAGAACACATTTCCATTTCAACCATTCTATTTCGTTCTATTGCATAGGATTCCATTGTAATCCACAAAATTCCAATCCATTCCTTAAACTTCCATCCCTTTCCCCAACGTTCTATTTCTTTCCACAACATGCCATTACATTCCACAGCATTCCATTCCATTCCTTAACGTTCCATTCAATTCACAACATTCAATTCCATTGCATAACATTGATTCCATTCAAACACATTATTCCCATTCTCTTACCTAACATTCCATTCCATTCTTTGAAATTCGGTTCTATTGATCAACATTCCACTTCATACCATAACATTCCATTCCATTACACAACATCTCACTCAACTGCAAACTTTGTATCTCATTCCATTGCATCAGATTCTATTCCAATCCACAAAATTCCTTTCCATTCTTTCACCTTCCATTCCTTTCCCCAACATTCTATTACTTTCTACAACATTCCATTGCATTGCACAGCATTCCATTCCATTTTGTAACATTCCATTCAATGCCACAGCATTCCATTCCATTCCAGCACATTAGTCCCATTCTGTTACAAAACTTTCAATAACATTCATTAAAATTCGCTTCTATTAATCAACATTCCCCTTCATCGCATAACATACAATTCGATGACACAACATTCCTTTCCAATTCATCCCATTTCATTCTATTTCATAAGATTCCATTCCAATCGACAAAATTCCTTTCCATTCTTTAACCTTCCACTGCTTTCCCTAACATTCTATTCCTTTCCACAGCATTCCATTGCATTCCACAGAATTCCATTCCATTCCAAAACATTCAAGTCCTTTCCATTCCATTCGATTCCACTCCAACACATTATTCCCATTCTGTTACACACAGTCCATACCATTCATTAAAATGAAGAACACTAATCAACATTGCACTTCACACCATAACATTCCATTCGATTATACAACATTCCCGTTCATTTCAAACATTCTATTCCATTCCATTCCATAAGATTCCATTCCAATCCTAAAAATTCCATTACATTCTTTTAACTTCCACTCCTTTCTCAACACTCTATTCCTTTCCACAAAATTAGGTTCCATTCCACAACATAGCATTCCATCCCATAACATTTGACTCCATTCGAACACGTTATTCTGATTATTATCTAACATTCCATTCCATTCTTGGAAATTCGGTTCTATTAATCAACATTCCACTTCATACCATAACATTCCACTCCATTACACAACATTCCTTTCCAATTCATTCTATTTCATTCTTTTGCATAAGATTCCATTCCAATCCAAAAAATACCATCCCATTCCTTAACCTCAAATTGCATTCCACAGCATTCCATCCCTGTTCATAACATTCCATTCAATTCCACAACATTCCATTCCATTCCATATCATTCAAATCCATGCCAAAACCTTATTCTCGTTCTGTTACCTAACATTCCATTCCATTCATTAAAATTCTTTTCTATTAATCAACATTCCACTTCATCCCATTACATTCCATTCGATTAAACATTCCACGCCATTTCAAACATTCTGTTTCATTCCATTGCATAAGATTCCATTCCAATCCACAAAGTTCCATTCCATTCCCTAACATTTCATTCCTTTCCCCAACATTCTATTCAATTCAAGAAACATTCCATTGCATTCCACAGCATTCCATTCCATTCCATTCCATTCTGTGAAATTCGATTCCATTCCAGCACATCATTCCCGTTCTGTTCCATAACACTCCATTCCTTTCATTAAATTTGGTTCTGTTAAACAACATTCCACTTCATAGCATAAAATTCCTTTCGATTACACAACATTCCTTTCCAAATTATACATTCTATTTCATTCTTTTACATAAGATTCCATTCCAATCCAAAAATTATTTTCCATTCCTTAACCTTCCATTCCTTTCCCAAATATTCTATTCCTTTCCACAACATATCATTGCATTCCACAGCATTCCCTCCCATTCCATAACATTCCTTTCAATTCCACAACATTCCATTCCATTCTGTAACATTAGATTCCATTCCAACACATTATTCCTGTTCTGTTACCTAACATTCCATTTCATTCATTAAAATTCAGTTCTATTAATTTACATTTCACTTCATACCATGTATACCATTTGATTACACAATATTCCATTGCACTTCATACAATTAATATTATTCCATTGCATAAGATTCAAATCCAGTCCACAAAATTCCATTACATTCCTTAACCTCTATTCCTTTCTCCAACACTCTTTCTTTCAACATTCCATTACATTCCACAGCATTCATTTCTATTCCTTTCCCGAACATTTTTTTCCTTTCCACTACTTTCCATTGCCTTCCACATTATTCCATTCCATTCCTTAACATTCCCTTCAATCCCACAGCATGACATTCCACTCCATAACATTCAATTCCATTCAAACACCTTATTCCTGTTCTGTTACCTAACATTCCATACCGTTCTTTTAAATTCTGTTCTATAAATCAACATTCCACCTCATACCATAACATTCCATTCGATTACACAACATTCCTTTCCATTACAAACATTCTATTTCATTCCATTGCACATTATTCTATTCCGATCCAAAAAATTCCATTCCATTCCATAACCTTCCATTCCTTTCCCCAACGTTCCATTCCTTTCCACAATATTCCATTGCGTTCCGGAGCATTCCATTCCATTCCACAACATTCAATTCAATTCCAGCACTTTATTCCCATTCTGTTACCTAACATTCCATTCCATTCATTAAAATTCTTTTCTATTAACCAACATTCCACTTCAAAGCATAGCATTCTTTCGATTACACAACATCCCATTCAATTTCCAACATTGTGTCTCATTCCATTGCAGAAGATTCCATTCCAATCAACAAAATTCAATTCCATTTCTTCACCCTCCATTCCTTTCCACAACTTTCTATTGCTTTCCACAACATTCCATTTCATTCCACAGCATTCCATTCCTGTCCATAACATTCCATTCCTATCCACAAATTCTGTTCCATTCATTCGCACCCCATTCCTTTCCCCAACTTTCTACTGCTTTCCACAACTTTCCACCGCATTCCACAGCATTGCATTCCATTCCATAGCTTTCCCTTGCATTCCAAAACATTCCATTCCATTTCATTCCATTCCATTCAAACACATTATTCCCGTCTTTCACCTAACATTCCATTCCTTTCTTTAATATTGAGTCTTTTAATCAACATTTCACTTCATACCATAACATTCCATTCCATTTCACCTCATCCCATTCCATTTCAAACATTCTATTTCATTATGTAGCATAAGATTCCATTGCAATACACAAAATTAGATTCCATTCCGTAAACTTTCCCCAACATTCCAATCATTCCACAGCCTTACATTCCATACCTTAACATTCCATTCAATTCCTTAACATTCTATTACTTTCCTCAACATTCCATTGCATTCCACAGCATTCCATTCCTTTCCATATCATTTGCTGCATTCGGAAACATTCTATTACATTCCATTGCATTCGATTCCATTCCAATACACTTTTTCCTATTCTGTTGCATAACATTCTGCACCTTTCAGTAACATTTGGTCCTATTAAACAACATTCCACTTCATAGCATAACATTCCATTCGTTTACACAACATTCATTTCCAATTCACTCTATTTTCTTCTTTTGCATAAGGTTCCATTCCAATCCAAGAAATTCCATTCCTTTCATTAACCTCCCATTGCTCTCCTAGTATTCTATTCCTTTCCTCAACATTCCATTGCATTCCACTTTATTCCCTTCAATTCCGTAACATTCAATTCAATTGCACAACATTCCATTTCTTTCCAGAACATTCAATACGAATTCCAAAAAATTATACCCGTTCTGTTACGTTACATTTCATTCCATTGTCGAAAATTCGGTTCCATTAATCAACATTCCACTTCATACCATAACGTTCAATTACATTCCACAACATTGCATTCCTCTTAATACCTTCTATTTCATTCTATTGCATAACATTTAATTCCAGTCCACAAAATTCCGTTTCAATCCTTTACCTTCCATTCCTTTCGTCAACTTTGTATTCTTTTCCACAATATTCCATTGCATTCCACCGAATTCCATTCCACTCCATAACATTCCTTCAAATCCACAACATTCCATTCCATTCCATAACATTCAATTCATTCCAAACACATTATTTCCAATTTTTACATAAAATTCTATTGATTCAGTAAAATTTGGTTCTATAAATTAACATTCCCATTCATACCACAACATTCCATTCGATTACACAGAGCACCATTCCATTTCAAACATTATATTTCTTTCTATTGCATAGGATTCCATTCCAATCCACAAAACACCATTCCCTTCCTTGAACTTCCATGTCTTTCCCTACCATCTATTCCATTCCACTACTCTCCATTGCATTCCATTTCATTTCATTCCATTTCTAAACATTCCATTCATTTCCACAGCATTCAATTCCATTCCATAACATTCGATTCCATTCCAACACATTTTTCCCATTCTGTTACAAACATTCAACACCATTCATTAAAATACGGTTCTATCAATCAACATTCCCCTTCATAGCAACACATCCCACTCGATTGCCCTAATTTCTTTTCCAAAATCTTTCCATTTCATTCTGTTTCATAAGATTCCATTCCAATCCACAAAATTCTGTACCATTCCTTAACCTTCCATTCCTTACCACATCGTTCTATACCTTTCCACAACACTCCATTGCATTCCACACCATTCCATTTCATTCCATAACAGTCCATTCATTTCCACAACATTCCTTTCAATTCCATAAAATTTGATTCCCTTCAGACACATTATTCCTGTTCTGTAACATAACATTCTATTTCATTCATTAAAATTCTATTCTATTAATATACATTCCCCTTCATACTATGACATTCCTTTTGATTACACAACATTACATTTCATTTCAAACATTATATTTCATTCTATTGCATAAGATTCAATTACAATGCCCAAAATTCCATTCCATTCCTTAACCTCCCATTCCTTTACCAACATTCTCTTCCCGTCAGCAACACTCCTTTTCACTACATAGCATTGAATTCCATTCCATAACATTGGATTTCATTGAAACACATTTTTCCCATTCTGTTACAAAACATTCCATTCCATTCATTAAAACTTTTTCCTGTTAATTAACCTTCCACTTCATAGCATTACATTCCATTCGATTACACAACCTTCCTTTCCAATTCATTCTATTTCATTCTGTTGCATAGATTCCATTCCAATCCACAAAATTCCATTCCATTCCTTAACCTCCATTCCTTTCTCCAACATTCTATTCCATTCAACAACATTAGACTGCATTCCACAGCATTCAATTCCATTCCTTTGCCCAACATTCTATTCCTTTCTACAACATTCCATTCCTTCCACAGCTCTCTGTTCCATTCTTTGCCCAACATCTATTCCTTTCTACAACATTCCATTCCTTCCACAACATTCCGTTCCATTCCATAACATTCGATTCCATGTGAACATATTATTCCCATTATTACCTAACATTACATTCCATTCTTCAAAATTCGGTTCTATTAATCAATATTCCACTTCATACCATAAAATTCCATTCCATTTAAAAAATTCTATTTCATTCTATTCCATAACATTCCATTCCAATCCACAAAATTCCGTTCAATTCCTTCACCCTTAATTCCTTCCCCCAACTTTCTATTGCTTTTCACAACATTCCAGTGCATTCCACAGCATTCCATTCCTGTCCATAACATTCCATTCAATTTCACAGCATTCCTTTGCATTTCATAACTTTCCTTTATATTGAAACACATTATTCCCGTACTTTTACCTAACATTCCATTTCATTCTTTAATATTCAGTTCTGCTAATCAACAATCCCCTTCAAACCATAACATTCAATTCCACTTCCCAACATCCCATTCCTTTTCAAACCTTCTATTTCATTCTATTGAATAGCATTCCATTCCAATCGACAAAATTCCATTCTCTTCCTTTAACTTCCGTGTCTTTCCACAACATTCTCTTCCTTTACACTGCTCTCCATTGCATTCCACTTCCTTCCATTCCATTTCTTAACATTCCATTCATTTCCACAGCATTCCATTCCATTCCACAACATTCGATTCCATTCCAACAGATTATTCCCATTCTGTTACAAAACATTCATCACCATTGATTATAATTCTGTTCTATTAATCAACATTCCATTCACAGCATAACATTCCATTAGATTACACAACTTTCCTTTCAAATTCATTCTATTTCATTCTGTTTCATAAGATTCCATTCCAATCCACAAAATTGTATACCCTTCCTTAACCTTAGATTCCTTTCCTCAACGTTTTATTCCTTTCCACAACATTCCATTGCATCCCACAGCATTCCATTCCATTCCATAACATTCCATTCAATCCACAACATTCAATCCATTCCGGAACATTTCAGTCCATTCAAACACATTATTCCCATTCTGTCAACTAACATTTTATTCCATTCATTAAAATTTAGTCCGTCTAATGAACATTCCATGTCATAGCATAACATTCCATTCGATTTCACAACATTCCTTTCCAATTCATTCTATTTCATTGTGTTGAATAAGATTCCAAACCAATCCAAAAATTTCCATTCCTTTCCTTAAACTTCCATTCCTTTCCCCTACATACTTTTCCTTCCACAATAATCCATTGCATTCCACAGCATTCCATTCCATTCTTTCCCCAACATTCTATTCCTTTCCACTACTTTCCTTTGCATTCCACATCATTCCATTCCATTACATAATATTCCACAACATTCCATTACATTCCATAACATTTGATTCCATTCCCACACATTCCCATTCTGTAACCTAACATAACATTCCATTCATTAAAATTCATTTATATTAAACAAAATTCCACTTCATACCATAACATTCATTCCAATACACAGCATTCCATTCCATTTAAAACATTCTATTTCATGCTGTTGCATAACTTTCCATTCCAGTCCACAAAATTACATATCATTCTTTAACCTTCTTTTCCTTTCCCCAATATTCTATTCCTTTCAACAACACTCCATTGCATTCCACCGCATTCCTTTCCATGCCATAACATTCCATTCAGTTCCACAACATTCCATTCCATTGCATTACATTTGGTTCATTTCCAACACATTATTCCTGTTCTGTTACATAACATTCCATTCCCTTCAATAACATTCTGTTCTATTATTCAACATTCCCCGTCATACCATAACATTCCATTCCATTACACAACATTCTATTCCGTTTAAAACACTCATTTTTGGTCTACTGCATACGATTCCATTGCAATCCACATAACTCCATTAAACTCTTTAACCGTCCATTTTTTTCCCCAATGCTCTATTCCTTTGTACTACATTCCATTGCATTCCACAGCATTCCACTCCATTCCTTATCATTTCATTCAGTTCCACAATATTTCATTCAGTTCCATAAAATTCGATTCCTTTCCAGCACATTATTCCTGTTCTATTACATAACATTCCATTGATTCAGTAAAATATGGTTCTATTAATTAACATTCCAATTCATACCATAACATCCTTTTCGATTACACAGATCACCATTCCATTTCAAACATTCCATTTTGTTCTATCGCATAGGATTATATTCCAATCCACAAAATTCCATTCTCTTACTTGACTTTCCATGCTTTTCCCCAACGTTCTATTCCTTTCCACTACTTTCCATTGCATTCCACATCATTCCAATCCATTTCATAACATTCCACTCAATTCCACAGCATTCCATTCCACTCAATAACATTCAATTATATTCCAACACATTATTCACATTCTGTTACGAATCTTTTAATACCGTTCATTAAAATTCAGTTCAACTAATCAACATTCCCATTCATAGCATAACATTCCATTCGATTACACAACATTCCTTTCCAATTCATTCTATTTCAGTTTCATAAGATTCCATTACAATCCACAATCTATTGCATACGATTCCATTTCAGTACACAAAATTCCTTTCCTTTCTTTTCCACAACGTTCTATTCCTTTACACAACATGCCATTGCATTCCACAGCATTATATTTTATTCCTTAACATTCCATTCAATTCTAGAACATTAAATTCCATTTCATAACATCTGATTGCATTCAAACACATTATTCCCATTGTTACCTAACATTCCATTCCATTCTTTGAAAATTGGTTCTATCAATCAACATTCCAATTTGTACCATAATATTCCATTCGATTACACAACATTCCATTCAATTGCAAACATTTTATCTCATACCATTGTATAAGATTCCATTGCAACCACAAAATTCCATTACATTCCTTAACGTCCATTCCTTTCCCAAACGTTTTATACATTTCCACAACATTCCATTGCTTTCCACAGCATTCCATTTCATTCCAAACCTTTCATTCAATTCCACAACATTCAGTTCCATTCCATAACTTTTGACCACATTCAAACATATTATTCCCGTTCTGTAACCTATCATTCCATTCCATTCATTAAAATTCTGTTCTATTAATCAACATTGCCCTTTGTACCATAACATTCCATTTGATTACACAACATTATTTTCCAATTCATTTTATTTCATTCTGTTTCATAAGATTCCATTCCCATCCATAAAATTCCGTTCTACTCATTAACCTTCCATTGTTTCCCAACATTCAATTCCTTTCCACAACATTCCATTGCATTCCACAGCATTTCATTTCATTCCTTAATGTTCCATTCAGTTACAAAACATTCAATTCCATTCAATAACATTTGACTCCATTCAAACATTATTCCCTTTGTTACCTAACATTCCATTCCATTCTTTGAAAATCGGCTCTATTAATCAACATTCCCCTTCTTAAAATAACATTCCATTCGATTACACAACATTCCTTTCCAATTCATTCTATTTCATTCTACTTCATAAGATTCCAGTCCAATCCACAAAATTCCATTCCATTCCTTAAACTTCCATTGCTTTCACTAACTTTGTATTCCCTTCTGCAACATTCCATTGCATTCCACAGCATTCCATTCTTTTCCGTAACATTCCATTCCATTCCTTTCCATTCCATTCGATTCCATTCCAACACATTATTCCAATACTTTTACAAAACATTCCATACCACTGTTCAAAATTCTGGTCTATTAATCAACATTGCACTTCACACCTTTACTTTCCATTCGATTATACAACATTCCAGCCCATTTTAAACATTCTATTTCCTTCCATTCCAATCCTCAAAATTCAATTCCATTCCTTTAACTTAAAATCCTTTCCCAACATTCTATTCCTTTCCAAAACATTCCATTCCATTCCACAGCATTCCATTCCATTCCACAACATAGCATTCCATTGCATAATATTTGACTCCTTTTGAACATGTTATTCTGATAAATACCTAACATTGCATTCCATTCTTCAAAATTCGCTTGTATTCTACATTCCACCTCACACCATAACATTTCATTCCATTAAACAACATTCTAATTCATACTATTGCATGACATTCCATGCAAATCCACAAAATTCCATTCCATTCCTTCACATTCCATTCATTTCCACAACTTTCCATTGCTTTCCACAACATTCCATTTCATTCCACAACATTGCAATCCATTCCATAACATTCCATTCAATTCCACACAATTTATTCCATTCCTAAGCATTCCACAGCATTCCATTCTATTCCATAACTTACTTTTACATTCCAAAACATTCCATTTCTTTCCGTTCCACTCGATTCCATTCCAACGCATTATTCCCATTCTTTTACAAAACATTCGATAACATTCTTCAAATCTCGGATCTATTAATCAACATTGCACTTCACACCATAACATTCCTTTCGACTATACAACATTCCAGTCCATTTCAAATATTCTATGTCATTCCAAACTACAAAATTCCATTCCATTCTTTTAACTTCCATTCTTTCCTAACACAATTCTTATTCAAAACATTCCATTCCAATCCACAGCGTTCCTTTCCATTCCACAATATAGCTCTCAATTCCATACCATTCTACTCCATTTGAACACATTATTCCAATTATTACCTTACACTCCATTCCATTCCTCAAAATTCGGTTCTATTAATCAACATTCCACTTCATTCCATAACCTTCCTTACCATTCATCAACATTACATTCCATTGAAAACATTCTATTTCATTCCATTGCCTAAGACTCCATTCCATACAACAAAATTCCATTACATTCCTTAACATTTCATTCCTTTCCACAACATTCTACACTTTTCTGCCACATTCCATTGAATTCCACCGCATTCCATTCCATTCATTGACTTACCATTGCATTCCAAAACATTCCATACCATTCCATTACATTCGATTCCATTCCAACACATCATTCCCGTTCTGTTGCATAACATTCCATTACATTCATTAAAATTTGGTCCTATTATTCAAAATTACACTTGATGGAATAACATTCTATTCAACTACACAACATTCTTTTTCAATTCATTATATTTCCTTCTGTTTCATAAGATTCCATTCCTATCCACAAAGTTCCATTCCATTCCGTAACCAAACATTGCTTTCCCTAACATTCTATTCCTTTCGACAACCTTCCTTTGCATTCCACAGCATTCCATTCCTTTCTGTAACATTCCATTTCATTCCAAAACATTCCATTCCATTCTATTCCATTCGATTCCATTTCAACACATTATTCCCATTCCATTTAATTCCCAAAACATTCCATACCATTCACTAGAATTCAGTATATTAATCAACATTTCCCTTCATACCATAACATTGCATTCGATTACAAAACATTCTCGTTTCATATATTCTATTTCATTACATTCCATAAGATTCCATTGCTATTCACAAGATTCTGTTGCATTCCTTTTACGTCCATTCTTTTCCCAAAATTCTATTCCTTTACACTACAGTCCATTGCATTCTACAGCATCCATTCCATTCCATAACATTCCTTTCAATTCCACAACATTGCACTCCATTCCATAACATTCCATTGCATTCGAACACATAATTCCTTTTCTGTTACAAAACAATCCATTCCATTTATTAAAATTCGATTCTGTTAATGTAATTTCAACTTCATACCATAACATTCTATTCAATTACACCACATTCCTTTCCATTTCAAACATCTATTTCATTATGTTGCATAAGTTTCCATTCCAATCCACAAAATTCCATTCCTTTCCTTAACCTTCCTTTCCTTTCTCCAAAGTTCTACTCCTTCCCACAACATTCCATTGCATTCCTCAAAATTCCATTCCATTCCAGAACATTCCATTCAATTCCACAACATTCCATGCCATTCCATAAAATTCGACTCATATCCACAACTTTATTCCCTTTCTGTTACATAACATTCCTTACATTAATTTAAATTCAGTTCTATTACTCTGCGTTCCACGTCATCCCATAACATTCCATTCGATTACACCCCATCCATTCCATTTCAAACGCTCTATTTCATTCTATTGAAGAAGACTCCATTCGAAACCCCAGAAATCCATTTATTCTTTAACATTCCATTCATTTCCCCAACATTCTATTCCTTTCCCCAACATTCCATTCCATTCCAATGCATTCCATTCAATTCCACAATATTCAATTCCATTCCTTAACATTCTATTCCATTCCAACACATTATTCCTGTACTATTACATACCTCTCCAATGATTCAGTAAAATTCGGTTCTATTAAAATTCCAATTCATATAATAATATTCCATTCGATTACACAGAACACCATTCCATTTAAAACCTTCTATTTCTTTCTATTGCATAGGATTCCATTACAATCCACAAAATTCCATTCCATTCCTTAACCTCCAGTTCATTTCCCCAACGTCCTATTACTTTCCACAACATGCCATGGCATTCCACAGCATTCCATTCCATTCCTTAACGTTGCATGCAATTCTACAGCATTCAATTCAATTGCATAACATTGTTTCCATTCAAACACATTACTCCCATTCTGTTACCTAACATTCCATTCCATTCTTTGAAATTCGGTTTTGTTAATCAACATTCCACTTCATACCTTCACATTCCATTTGATTACAGAACATCCCATTCAATTGCACCCATTGTATCTCCTTCCATTGCATAATTTTGCATTACAATCCACAATATTCGTTTCCATTCCTTCACCCTCCATTCCTTCCTAAACTTTCTATTGCTTTCCACAGCATTCCATTCCTTTCCATAACATTCCATTCAATTCCACAACATTCCATTCCATTCCATAACATTCAATTCCATGACAACACATTATTCTCGTTCTCTTGCCTAACATTCCATTCCATGCATTAAAATTGTTTTCTGTTAATCAACATTCTACTTCATCCCATTACAGTACATTCGATTGCAGAACATTCCTTTAGATTTCAAACATTCTATTTCATTCTATTACATAGGATTCCTTTCAAAACCACAAAATTCCATTCAATTCCTTACACTTTCATTCCTTTCGGCAACGTTCTATTCCACTCCGAAACATTCCATTGCATTCCACAGAATTCCATTGAATTACATTCCATAACATTCTATTCAAGTCCAACACATTATTCCCATTCTGTTGTATAACATTCCATTCCATTCATTAAATTTGGTTCTATTAATCAACACTACACTTCACAGCATAAATTTCCTTTCAATTACACATTTCTTTCCAATTCATTCTGTTTAATTCTGTTTCATAAGTTTCCATTTCAATCCACAAAATTCCATTCCATTCCTTAAGTTTTCATTGCTTTCACTAACATTCTATTCCCTTTCGTAACATTCCTTTGCATTTCACAGCACTGTATTCCATTTCGCAACATTTCTTTCCATTCCAAACATACCATTCCTTTCCATTCCATTCGATTCCACTCCAACACATTGTTCCGATTATTTTGCAAAACATTCCATTCCATTCTTCAAAATTCGCTTCTATTCAACATTCCACCTCACACCATAACATTTCATTCCATTAAACAACATTCTAATTCATACTATTGCATGACATTAAATGCCAATCCACAAAACTCCATTCCATTCCTTCACACTCCATTCATTTCCAAAACATTATATTGCTTTCCACAACATTCCATTTCATTCCACAGCATTGCCTTCCATTCCATAACATTCCATTCAATTCCACATGTCTTATTCCATTCCTAAACATTCCACAGCATTCCATTCCTTTCCGTAACTTAACATTACATTCCAAAACATTCCATTTCTTTCCATTCCATTCAATTCCATTCAAACACATTATTGTTATTCTTGTACAAAGCGTTCCATAACATTCTCCAAAACTCGGTTTTATTAATCAACATTGCACTTCACACCATAACATTCCATTCGATAATACAACATTCCAGTCCATTTCAAATATTCTATGTCATCCCAATCCACAAAATTCCATACCATGCCTTTAAATTCAATTCTTTCCCAAAACTCTATTCTTTTCCACAACATTCCATTCCATTCCACAGCATTCATTTCCATTCCGCAGGATAGCACTCCATTCCATAACATTCTACTCCATTCGGACACGTTATTCCGATTATTACCTAGCATTCCATTCCATTCTTCAAAATTCGGTTCTATTAATCAACATTCCACTTCATACCATAACATTCCTTAACATTCATCAACATTCCATTCCATTGAAAACATTCTATTTCATTCCATTGCATAAGATTTCATTCCATACCACAAAATACCATTCGATCCCTTAACATTTCATTCCTTTCCCCAACATTCTACACCTTTCTGCCACATTCCATTCCCTTCCACTGCATTCCATTCCATTCCATGTCTTTCCTTTGCATTCCAAAACATTCCATACCATTCCATTATATTCGACTCCATTCCAACACATCAATCCCGTTCTGTTGCATAACATTCCATTCCATTCATTAAAATTTGGTCCTAGTATTCAACATTACACTTGATAGCATCACATTGTATTGGAGTACACAACATTCTTTTTCAATTAATTATACTTCCTTCTGTTTCATAAGATTCCATTCCTATCCACAAAATTCCATTCCATTCCTTAACCTAACATTGCTTTCCCTTACATTCTATTCCTTTCCACAACATTGCATTGCATTCCACAGCATTGCATTTCGTACTGTAACATAACATTTAATTCCACAACATTCCTTTCCAAAACATTCCATTCCTTTATATTCCATTCCATTCCATTTCAACACATTATTCCCATTCTTTTACAAAACATTCCATACCATTCATTAAAATTCAGTATATTAATTAACATTGCCCTTCATACAGTAACATTGCATTCGAATATAAAACATTCTGCGTTTCATATATTCTATTTGTTTCTGTTCCATAAGATTCCATTGCAATTCACAAGATTCTATTCCATTCCTTTTACGTCCATTCCTTTCCCAACATTCTATTGCTTTACACTACAACCCATTGCATTCCACAGCATCCATTCCATTCCATAACGTTCCTTTAAATTCCACAAATTGCACTCGATTACATAACATTACATTGCATTCGAACACATTATTCTCTTTCTGTTATAGAATAATCGATTCCATTCTTTAAAATTCGTTTCTGTTAGTGTACTTTCAACTTCATAGCATAACATTCTATTCGATTACACCGCATTCCTTTCCATTCCAATCTACAAAATTCATTTCCATTTCTTCACTCTCCATTCCTTCCCTCAACTTTCTATTGCTTTCCACAACATTCCATTGCAATCCACAGCATTTCATTCCTTTCCATAACCTTCCATTCCAGTCCACAAATTCCGTGCCATTCCTTAACCGTCAATTCCTTTTCCCATGTTTCTACTGCTTTCCACAACAATCCACTGCATTCCACATCATTGAATTCCATTCAATGTCTTTCCATTGCATTTCAAAACATTCCATTGCATTCGTTTCCATTCAAACATATTATTCCCGTTCTTTCACGTGGTATTCCATTACTTTCTTTAACACACAGTTCTATTAATCAAAATTTCACTTCATAGGATAACATTCCATTCCATTTCACAGCATCTCATTCCATTTCAGACATTCTATTTCATTATATAGCATAGGATTCCATTCCAATACACAAAATTAGATTCCATTCCGCAAACTTTCCCCAACATTCCAATGGATTCCACAGCATTGCATTCCATACCTTAAGATTCCATTCAATTCCATAACATTCCATTACTTTCCTCAACATTCCATTGCATTCCATAGCATTCCATTCCTTTCCATATCATTTTTGCTTCAGTAACATTCCTTTACATTACAATACATTCGATTCCATTCCAAGATATTTTTTCCGGTTCTGTTGCATAACATTCTGTACCATTCATTAAAATTTGGTCCTATTAATCAACATTCCACTTCTTAGCATAACATTCCATTCCATTACAAAACATTCCTTTCCAATTCTTTCTATTTCATTTTTTTATAAGATTAAATTCCTATCCAAAAATTCCATTCCATTACTTAACCTCCAATTGCATTCCACAGCATTCCATTCCTGTCCATAACATTACATTCAATTCCACAACATTCCGATTCATTCCATAACATTCAAACACATGCTAAAACCTTAATCTCATTCTGTGACCTAACATTCCATTCCATTCATTAAAATTCTTTTCTGTTAATCAGTTTTCCACTTCATGCCATTACATTACATTCGATTACACAACATTTGATTCCATTTCAAACATTTTATTTCATTCTCTTGCATAAGATTCCATTCCAATCCACAAAATTCCATTGCATTCCTGAACATTTCATTTGTTTCCCCAGCATTCTATTCCATTCCGCAATATTCCATTGCACGCCACAGCCTTCCACTCCATTTCATTCTATAACATTCGATTCCATTCGAACACATTATTCCGTTTCTGTTGCATGACTCGACATTCCCTTCATTAAATTTGGTTCTATTAATCAACTTTCCACTTCATAGCATAAAAGTCCATTCGATTACACAATATTCCTTTCTAATTCAAACATTCTTTTTCATTCTGTTGCATTAGGTTCCATTCCATTCCAAAAAATTATTTTCCATTCCTTAAACTTCCATTTCTTTGCCCAACATTCTATTGCTTTCCACAAAATTCCATTGCATTCCACAGCATTCCCTTCCATTCCATAACATTCCCTTCAATTTCATAACATTCCACTCCATTCTGTAACATTCGACTCCATTCCAACACATTATTCCTTTCTGTTACCTAACACTCCATTTCTTTCATTAATATTCAGTTCTATTATTCTACATTTCACTTCATACCATACATTTCATTCGATTACACAAAATTGCTTTGCACTTCATACAATTTATATCATTCCATTGCATAAGATTCCATTCCAATACACAAAATACCTTTACATTCCTTAACCTCCATTCTTTTCTCAAACATTCTATTCCTTTCAAAAACATACCATTGCATTGCACAGCATTAAAATCCATTCCTTTCCCCAACATTCTATTCCTTTCCACTACTTTCCATTGCCTTCCACATCATTCCATTCCATTCCAAAGCATTACGTTCAATTACACAACATAGCATTCCATTCCATAACTTTCAATTCCATTAAAACACCTTATTCCTGTTCTGTTATCTTACATTTAAAACCACTCTATAAATTCGGTTCTGTTAATCAACATTCCACTTCATACCATAACATTCCATTCAATTACACAACATTCTTTCCATTGCAAACAGTCTAGTTCATTCCATTGCATAAGGTTGCATTCCAGTCCAAAAAATTTCATTCCATTCCTTAACCTTCAATTCCTTCCCCCAATGTTCTATTCCTTCCCACAACATTCCATTGCATTCCACCGAATTCCATTCCATTCCGTAACATTCCATTCTATTCAAAATTTTATTCCATTCCACAACATTTGATTCATTTCCAACACATAATTCACCTTCTGTTACATAACATTCCATTCCATTCATTAAAATTCAGTTCTGTTACTCTACATTACACGTCATCCCATAACATTCCATTCGATTACACCACATTCCATTCCATTTCAAACATTCTATTTCATTCTGTTGCATAAGATTCCATTCCAATCCACAAAGTTAAATTCCATTCCCTAACATTTCATTCCTTTCCCCAACATTCCTTTGAATTCCACAGCATTCCATTCCATTCTATGAAATTCGATTCCATTCCAACACATCATTCCCATTCTGTTCTATAACACTCCATTCCATTCATTAAATTTGGTTCTACTTATCAACATTGCACTTCATAGCATAAAATTCCTTTCGATTACACAACATTTATTTCCAATTCAAACATTCTATTTCATTCTATTACATAAGATTCCATTCAATTCCAAATATTATTTTCAATTCCTTAACCTTCCATTACTTTCTCAAATATTGTATTCCTTTCCACAACACATCATTGCATTCCACAGCATTCCCTCCATTCCATAACATTCCTTTCAATTCCACAACATTCCTTTCCTTTCTGTAACATTCGATTCCATTCCAAAATATTATTCCTGTTCTGTTACCTAACGTTCCATTTCATTCATGAAAATTCAGTTCTATTAATCTACATTTCACTTCATACCATGCATACCATTCGATTACACAACATTCCCTTGTACTTCATGCAATTTATATTATTCCATTGCATAAGATTACATTTCAGTTCACCAAATTCCATTAGATTCCATAACTTCCTTTGCTTTCTCCAACATTCTATTCCTTTCAACATTCCATTGCATTCCACAGCATTCAATTCTATTCCTTTCCCCAACATTCTATTCCTTTCCACTACTTTCCATTGCCTTCCACATCATTCCATTCCATTCCTTAACATTCCCTTCAATTCCCAAACATGACATTCCACTCAATAACATTCAATTCCATTCAAACACCCTATTCCAGTTCTGTTGCCTAACATTCCATACGGTTCTTTCAAATTATGTTCTGTTATTCAACATTCCACTTCATGCAATAACATTCCATTCGATTATACAACATTCCTTTCCATTACAAATATTCGATTTCATTCCATTGCATATTATTCAATTCCGATTCATAAAATTCCATTTAATTCCTTAACCTTCCATTCCTTTCCCCAACGTTCTATTCCTTTCCACAATATTCCATTGCATTCCGCAGTATTCCATTCTATTTCACAAGATTGAATTCAGTTCCAACACATTATTCCCGTTCTGTTACCTAACATTCCATTCCATTCATTAAAATTCTTTTCTATTAATCAACATTCCAGTTCATAGCATACCATTCTTTCGATTACACACCTTCCCATTCAATTGCAAACATTGTATCTCATTCCATTGCAGAAGATTCCATTCCAATCTACAAAACGCAATTCCATTTCTTCACCTTCCATTCCCTTCCCCATCTTTCTGTTGCTTTCCACAACATTCAATTGCATTCCACAGCATTCCATTCGTATCCATAACATTCCATTCCAGTACACAAATTCCGTTCCATACCTTAACCCTCAATTCCTTTTCCCAACTTTCTACTGCTTTCCACAACATTTAACTGCATTCCACAGCACTGCATTCCATTCCATATCTTTCCATTGCATTCCAAAACATTCCATTCCATTCGATTCCATTCGATCCCATTCAAACACATTATTCCCGTTCTTTCACCTAACATTCCATTCCTTTCTTTAATAATCAGTTCTCTTAATCAACATTTCACTACATACCATAACATTCCATTCCATTTCACAGCATCCCATTCCATTTTAAACATTCTATTTCATTATATAGCATAAGATTCCATTCCAATACACAAAATTAGATACCATTCCGTAAACGTTCACCAACATTCCAATCGATTCACAGCATTGCATTCCATACCTTAACATTAAACTCAATTCCATAACATTCCATTACTTTCTTCAACATTCCAGGGCATTCCACAGCATTCCATTCCTTTCCATATCATTTGTTGCATTCGGAAACATTCCGTTACATTCCATTACATTCGATTTCATTCCAACATATTTTTTCCCGTTCTGTTGCATAGCATTCTGTACCATTCATTAAAATTTGTTCCTGTTAAGCAACATTCCCCTTGGTAACAGAACATTCCATTCCATTACACACCATTCCTTTCCAATTCTATCTATTTCATTCTTTTGCATAAGATTCCATTCCTATCCAAGAATTCCATTCCATTACTTAACCTCCCATTGCATTCGACAGCATTCCATTCCTGTCCATAACGTTTTATTCAATTCCACAACATTCCACTCCATTCCATAACATTCAAATCCATGCCAAAACCTATTCTTCTTCTGTTACCTAACATTATATTCAATTCACTAAAATTCTTTTTTGTTAATCAATATTCCACTTAATCCCATTACATTATATTCGATTACACAACATTCCATTCCATTTCAAACATTGTATTTATTTCTTTGCATAAGATTCCATTTAAATGCACAAAATTCCATTCCATTCCTGAACATTTCATTTCTTTCCCCAACATTCTATTCCATTCCGCAACATTCCATTGCATTCCACAGCATTCCACTCCATTCCATTCTATAACATTCGATTTAATTCGAACACATTATTCCGCTTCTGTTTCATGACTCTCCATTCTATTCTTTAATTTGGTTCTATTAATCAACTTTTCACTTCATAGCATAAAATTCTATTCGATTACACAACATTCCTTTCCAATTCAACATTCTATTTCATTCTGTTGTATAACGGTCCACTCCAATCTAAAAATTCATATTCCATTCCTTAACCTTCCATTCCTTCCCCCAAACATTCTATTGCTTTCCACATCATTCCATTGCATTCCACAGGATTCCCTTCCATTCCATAACACTCCTTTCAATTCCACAGCATTCCATTCCATTCTGAAACATTCAACTCCATTCCAACACATTATTCCTGTTCTATTACCTAACATTCCATTTATTTCATTAATATTGAGTTCTATTAATCTACATTTCACTTCATACCATACATTCAATTCGATTACACAACATTCCATTGCACTTCATACAATTTATATCATTCCATTGCATAAGATTCTATTCCAATACACAAAATTCCATTATATTCCTTAACCTCCATTCTTTTCTACAACATTCTATTCCCTTCAAAAACATTCCATTGCATTGCACAGCATTAAAATCCATTCCTTCCCCCAACATTCTATTCCCTTCCATTGCTTTCCACATCATTCGATTCCATTCTGAAACATTGAATTCAATTCCAACACATTATTTCCGTTCTGTTATCTAACATTCCATTATATTCATTAAAATTATTTTCTATTAATCAACATTCCAATTCATACCATAACGTTCAACTACATTCCACAACATTGCATTCCACTTAAAACCTTCTATTTCCTTCTACTGCATAACTTTCCATTCCAGTCCACAAAATTCCATTTCATTCCTTTACCTTCCATTCCTTTCCTCAACATTGCATTCTTTTCCTCAATATTCCATTGCATTCCACCGAATTCCATTCCACTCCGTAACATTCCATTCAATTCCACAACATTCCATTCCATTCCATAACATTCAATTCAATCCCAACACATTATTCCCATTCTATTTCATAACATTCCATTGATTCAGTAAATTTTCGTTCTATTAATTAACATTCCAATTCATACCACAACATTCCATTCGATTACACAGAGCACCATTCCATTTCAAACATTATATATCTTTCTATATCACAGGATTCTATTCAAATTCACAAAACACGATTCTCCTCTTTTAACTTCCATGTCTTTCCCCACCTTTCTATTCCCTTCCACTGCTCTCCATTGCATTCCATTTCATTCCATTCCATTTCTTAACATTCCATTCATTTCCACAGCATTCCATTCCATTCCATAACATTCGATTCCGTTCCAACACATTTTTCCCATTCTGTTACAAAACATTCAACACCATTTATTAAAATACGGTTCTATCAATCAACATTCCCCTTCATAGCATAACATTCCACTAGATTACACTACTCTCTGTTCCAAAATCATTCTATTTCATACTGTTTCATAAGATTCCATTCCAATCAACAAAATTCTGTACCATTCCTTAACCTTCCGTTCCTTACACAACGTTCTATACCTTTCCACAACACTCCATTGCATTCCACAGCATTCCATTCCATTCCACAACATTCCATTCAATTCCATAACATTTGATTCCATTCAGACACATTATTCCCGTTCTGTAAGATAACATTCCATTCCATGCATTAAAATTCTGTTCTATTAATCTACATTTCCCTTCATAACATAGCATTCCTTTTGATTACACATTACATTCCATTTCAAACATTCTATTTCATTCTATTGCCTAAGATTCAATTCCAATCCCAAAAAGTCCATTCCATTCCTTAACCTCCCATTCCTTTCCCAACATTCTCTTCCTTTCAGCAACACTCCTTTGCACTACATAGCATTCCATTCCATCCATAACATTCGATTTCATTGCAACACATTTTTCCCGTTCTGTTACAAAACATTCCATTCCATTCATTAAAATTTTTTCCTGTTAATTAACCTTCCACTTCATAGCATAGCATTCCTTTCGATTACACAACGTTCCTTTACAGTTCATTCTATTTCATTCTGTTGCATAGATTCCATTCCGATACACAAAATTCATTTTATTCCTTAACCTCCATTCCTTTCTCCAACATTCTATTCCATTCAACAAAATTCCATTGCATTCCACAGCATTCAATTCCATTCCTTTGCCCACCAATCTATTCCTTTCTACAACATTCCATTCCTTCCACAGACTCCATTCCATTCCACAACATTTCATTCCGTTCCATAACAATCGATCCCATGTTAACGTATTATTCCCATTATTACCTAACATTACATTCCATTCTTCAAAATTCGGTTTTCTTAATCAATATACCTCTTCATACCATAACATTCCATTATATTTATAATATTCTATTTCATTCTATTGCATAACATTCCATTCCAATCCACAAATTCCGCTCAATTCCTTCACCTTAAATTCCTTCCCCCAACTTTCTATTGCTTTTCACAAAATTCCACTGCATTCCATAGCATTCCATTCCTGTCCATAACATTCCATTCAATTCCACAGCATTCCATTGCATTTCGGAACTCTCTTTCCATTGAAACACATTATTCCCGTACTTTTACCTAACATTCCATTTCATTCTTTAATATTCGGTTCTGCTAATCAGCATTCCACTTCATTTCATAACATTCAGTTCCATTTCCCAGCATCCCATTACATTTCAAACATTCTATTTCATTCTATTGCATAACATTCCATTCCAATCCACAAACTTCTATTCTCTTCCTTGACCTTCCGTTTCTTTCCACAACATTCTATTACTTTCCACTGCTCTCCATTGCATTCCGCTTCCTTCCATTCCATTTATTAAAATTCAATTCATTTCCACAGCATTCCATTCCATTCCATAACATTCGATTCCATTCCAAGAGATGATTCCCATTCTGTTACAAAACGTTCAATACCATTGATTATAATTCTGTTCTATTAATCAACATTCACATTCATAGCATAACATTATATTCGACTGCACAACTTTCCTATCCAAATCATTATATTTCATTCTGTTTCATAAGATTCCATTCCTATCCAAAAATTCCATTTCATTACTTAACCTCCCATTGCATTCCACAGCATTCCATTCCTGTCCATAGCATTTCATTCAATTCCACAACATTCCGTTCCATTCCATAACATTCAAATGCATGCCAAAACCTTAATCTCCTTCTGTTACCTAACATTCCATTCCATTCATTACAATTCTTTTCTGGTAATCAATATTCCATTTCATCCCATTACATTACATTCGATTACACAACATTTCATTCCATTTCAAACATTCTATTTCATTCTATTGCATAAGATTCCACTCCAATCAACAAAATTCCTTTTCATTCCTGAACATTTCATTTCTTACCCCAACATGCTATTCCATTCCACAACATTCGATTGCATTCCGCAACATTCCATTCCATTCCATTCTATGACATTCCATTCCATTCGAAAACATTATTCCAGTTCTGTTGCATGACTCTCCATTCCGTTCATTAAGTTTGGTTCTATTAATCAACTTTCCACTTCATAGCTTAAAATTCCATTCGATTACACTACCTTCCTTTCCAATTCAAACATTCTATTTCATTCTGTTGCATCAGGTTCCATTCCAATCCAAAAAATTATTTTCCATTCCTTAACCTTCCATTCCTTTGACCAACATTCTATTACTTTCCACAACATTCCATGGCATTTCACAGCATTCCCTTCCATTCCATAACATTCCCTTCAATTCCACAAAACTCCATTCCATTCTGTAACATTCGACTCCATTCCAACACTTTATTCCTTTTCTGTTACCTAACATTCCATGTCTTTCATTAATATTCAGTTCCATTAATCTGCATTTCACTTCATACCATACATTCCATTCGTTTACCCAACATTCCATTGCACTTCATACAATTTATATCATTCCATTTCATAAGATTCCATTCCAATACACAAAATACTATTACATTCCTTTACCTCCATTCTTTTCTAAAACATTCTATTCCTTTCAAAAACATTCCATTGCATTGCACAGCATTGAAATCCATTCCTTTCCCCAACATTCTATTCCTTTCCGCTACTTTCCATTGCATTCCACAGCATTCCATTCCATTCTGTAACATTCCATTCAATCCACAACATTCAATTCCATTCCAGAACATTTGAGTCCATTCAAACACATTATTCACATTCTGTGTCCTAACATTCCATTCCTTTCATTAAAATTTAGTCCGATTAATGAACATTCCATTTCATAGCATAACATTCCATTCAATTGCACAACATTCCTTTCCAATTCATTCTATTTCATTGTGTTGCATAAGATTCCAACCCAATCCAAAAAATTCCATTCCGTTCCTTAAACTTCCATTCCGTTCCCCAACATTCTATTCCTTTCCACAATAATCCATTGCTTTCCATAGCATTCCATTCCATTCCTTCCCCAACATTCTATTCCTTTCCACTGCTTTCCACTGAATTCCACATCATTTCATTCCATTACATAATATTCCACAACATTCCATTGCATTCCACAGCTTTCCGTTCCATTCGAATACATTCATATTGATTCCAACACATTATTTCCCATTTGTTACATAACAATCCATTCCATTCAGTAAAATTCATTTCTATTAACCTACATTTCACTACATACAATACATTCCATTCAGTTCCACAACATTCCATTCCATCGATAACATTTGATTCCATTCAACACATTTTGCCCATTCCATTCCATTCATTAAAATTCGGTTCTATTAATCAACATTCCCAATCATACCATAAAATTCCATTCGATTACAAAACATTCCATTCCATTTCAATTATTCTATTTCATTCTATTGCATAAGATTCCATTCGAATCCACAAAATTCCATTCCATTCCTTAACCTTTCTTTCCTTTCCCCAACACTCTATTCCTTTCCGCAACATTCCATTCCATTCCACAGCATTCCTTTCACTTCCATAACATTATATTCGATTCCAACACATTATCTCCATTCTGTTAAAAATCATTCCATACCATATATTAAAATTTGGTTCTATTAATCAACATTGCACTTCATACCATAACATTCCATTCAATTTAAAAGATTCCATTTCATTCTGTTGCATAAGATTCCATTCCAACCACAAAATTCAATTCCATTGCTTAACCTCCCATTCCTTTACCCAACATTCTCTTCCTTTCCACATCATTCCATTGAACTCCATGGCATTCCATTCCATTCCATAACATTCGATTTCATTCCAACAATTTATACCAGTTCTGTTGCATCACATTTCATTCCATTCATTAAAATTTTGTCCTATTAATGAACATTCCACTTCATAGCATAATATTCCATTCAAATACCCAACATTCCTTTCCAATTCAGTCTATTTCTTTCTGTTGCATAAGATTCCATTCCAATCCAAAAAGTTGCATTCCACTCCTTAACCTTCCATTCTTATCCCCAACATTCTATTCCTTTCCACAATATTCCACTGCATTCCACAGCATTTTGTTCCATTCCTTTACCCAACATTCTATTCCTTTCTTCTACTTTCCATTTAATTTGACATCATTCCATTCCATTCCATAAAATTCCGTTCAATTCCACAACATTCCATTCCATTCCATAACTTTGAATCCCATTCAAACACTTTATTCCGGTTCTGTTATCCAGCATTCCATACCATTTTTTAAAATTCGGTTGTATTAATCAACATTCCACTTCATACCATAACATTCAATTCGATTACATAACATTCCTTTCCATTGGAAATATTCTAATTCATTCCATTGCATAATATTCCATTCCAATGCACAAAATTCCACTCCATTCCCTAACCTTCCATTCCTTTCCTCAATATTCTATTCCTTACCACATATTACATTGCATCCCACAGCATTCCATTCCATTCCTTTCCCAACACTATATTCCTTTCCAAAACATTCCATTCCTTATACAGCATTCCATTACATTCCACAACAATCCATTGCATTCTATAACATTCGATTCCATTTGAACATATTATTCCCATTATTACCCAACATTCCATTCCTTTCTCCAAAGTTGGGTTCTGTTAATCAATATTCCACCTCATACCATAACATTCCATTCCATTACACTACATTTCATTCCATTTAAAACATTCTATTTCATCCTATCGCATAACATTCCATTGCAATCCACAAAATTCTGTTCCATTCCTTTCCCTCCATTCCATTCGACAACTTTCTATTGTTTCCACATTTCACTGAATTCCACAGCATTGTATTCCATATCTTTACATTGCATTTCAGAACATTCCATTCCATTCGATTCCATTATAGCACATTATTCCCATTCTGTTGCATAACATTTGTTCCATTCATTAAAATTTTTTCCCATTAACATTCCACTTCATAGCATAACATTCTATTCAATTACACCATATTCCATTCTATTCCCCCCATTCCAACACATTATTCCTGTTTTACTACATAACATTCTATTTATTCAGTAAAATTTGGTTCTATTAATTAACATTGCAATTCATATGATAACATTCCATTCGATTAAACAGAACACCATTCCATTTCATAATATTGCATAGGAAACCATACCAATCCACAAAATTCCATTCTGTTCCTTGAACTTTCATGCCTTTCCCAAACGTTCTATTCCTTTCCACTACTCTCCATTGCATTCCACATCATTCAGTTCTTTCCGTAACCTTACATTCAATTCCACATCAGTCCAATCCATTCCATAACATTCAATTCCACTCCAACACATTATTCCTATTTTTACAAAGCATTCAAAACCATTCATTAAAATTTAGTTATATTAATCAACATTGCCCTTCATAACATTCCATTCGATTACACAATATCCCATTCCATTGCAAACAATGTATCTCATTCTACTGCAGATGAATCCATTCCAATCCCCAAAATTCCATTCCATTCCTTCACCCTCCATTCCTTTCCCTACTTTCTATTGCTTTCCACAACATTCCGTTGCAGTCCACAGCATTCCATTCCTGTCCATAACATTCCATTCAATTCCACAATATTCCATTCCATTCCATAACATTTGATTCCATTCAAGAACATTATTCCCATTCTGCAAGCTAACATTCCATTCCAATCTTTAGTATTCTGTTCTATTAATCAACATTCAACTTCATACCATAACAGTCCATTCAATTTCACACCATCCCATTCAATTTCAAACAATCTATTTAATTATATAGCATAAGATTCCATTCAAATCCACAAAATTAGAATCCGTTCCATAACCTTTACCCAACATTCCATTCCATTCCGCAGCATTGCATTCATTTCCTTAACTTTCCATTGCATTCCAAAACATTCCATTACATTCGATTCCATTCCAACACATTATTCCTGTTCTGTTGCATAACACTCAGTTTCATTCATTAAAATTTAGTCCTATTAATCAACATTCCACTTCATAGCGTAACATTCAATTTGATTACACAACATTCATTTCCAATTCATTCTCTTTCCTTTTTTGCATAAGATTCCATTCCAATTCAAAAAATTCCATTAAATTCCTTAACGTCCCATTGCTTTCCTTAACATTCTGTTCATTTCCTCAAGATTCCATTGCATTCCACATCATTCCATTCAATTCCATAACATTCCATTCAATTGCACAACCTTCCATTTCATTCCATAACATTCAATTCCATTCCAAAACATTATTCCCTTTCTGCTACCTAATATTCCATACCATTCTTCAAAATTCGGTTCCATTAATCAACATTCCACTTCATACCATAACATTCAAGTATTTACACAACATTCCATTCCACTCAAAACATTCTAGTTCGTTCTATTGCATAACATTCCATTCCAGTCCACAAAATTCCATTTCTTTACTTTACCTTCCATACCATTCCGTAACATTCCATTCAATTCCGCAACATTCCATAACATTCAATTCATTCCCAACACATTACTATCATTCTGTTACATAACATTCCATTCCATTCATTAAAATTCGGTTCTACTACTCTACATTCCATGTCATCCCATGACATTCCATTCGATTACACCACATTCCATTCCATTTCAAACATTCTACTTCATTGTGTTGCATGAGGTTTCATTCCAATCCACAAAATTCCATTTCATTCCTTAACCTTCCATTCCTTTCCCCAAAATTCTATTCCTTTCCAAAACATTCAATTGCATTCCACAGCATTCCATTCAGTTCCACAATATTCCATTCCATTCCTTAACATTCAATTCCATTCCAACAAATTATTCCCATACTATTACATAACCTTCAATTGATTCAATAAAATTTGGTTCTATTAATTAACATTCCAATTCATACCATAACATTCCATTCGATTACACAGAACACCATTCCATTTCAAATATTCTACTTGGTTCTTTTGCATAGAATTCCATTCCAATTGACAAAATTGCATTCTCTTCCTTGACCTCCCATGCCTTTCACAAACGTTCTTTTCCTTTCCACTTCTCTCCATTGCATTCCACTTCCTTCCATTCCATTTCTTAACATTCCATTCATTTCCACAGCATTCCATTCCATTCCATACCATTCAATTCCATTCCAACAGATTTTTCCCATTCTGTTACAAAACATTCAATACCATTAAAATTCTGTTTTATTAATCAGCATTCCCCTTCATAGCGTAACATTCCATTCAATTACACAACGTTCCTTTCTAATTCATTCTATTTCATTCTGTTTCATAAGATACCATTCAAATCCACAAATTTCTATACCATTCCTTATACTTCCATTCCTTTTCCCAACGTTCTATTCCTTTCGACAACACTCCATTGCATTTCACAGCATTCCATTGCATTCCAAAACAGCATTCCATTCCATAAAGTTTGACTCCATTTGAACATGTTATTCTGATTATTACCTAACATTCCATTGCATTTTTCAAAATTTGGTTCTATTAATCAACATTGCACTTCATCCCATACCATTCCATTCCATTATACAACATTCCACTCTAATTCAAACATTCCATTTCTTTCCATTGCACAAGATTCCATTTCTATCCACAAAACCCCATTCCAATCCTTAACCTTCCATTGCTATCACTAACATTGTATTCCTTTCTGTAACATTCCATTCCATTCCAAAACATTCCACTCAATTACATTCCATTCCCCTCAAACCCTTTATTCCATTCTTTTACAAAGCATTCCTTACCATTCTTCTAAATTCGGTTTATTTATCAAAATTGCACTTCATTCCATAACAATCCATTCCATTATACAACATTCCAGTCCATTTCAAACAATTTATTTCTTTCCATTCCATAAGATTGCATTTACATCCACAAAATTCCATTGCATTCTTTTAACTTCCATTCCTTTCCGAACACTCTATTCTTTCCACATTTCATTCCATTCCACAGCATTCCATTCAAATCCACAATGTTCGGTTCCATCCCTTAAAATTCGATTGCATTTCACACATTATATCCGTTCAATTACATAACATTCCATTGATTCAGTAAAATTTGTTTCTATTAATTAACTTTCCATTTCATATCATAACATTCCATTCGATTACACAGAACACTATTCCATTTCAGACATTTTAATTCGTTCAACTTCATCGGATTCCATTCCAATGCACAAAATTCATTTTCTTCCTTAACCTTCGATTCCTTTCCCCAACGTTCTATTCCTTACGCTACTTTCCACTGCATTCCACATCATTCCAATCCATTTGTTAACATTCCATTCAATTCCACAGCATTCCATTATATTCCATAATATTCGATTCCATTCCAACACATTATTCCCATCCTGTTCCGAATCATTCAATACCATTCATTAAAATTCGGCTCTTTTAATCAACATTCCCCTTCTTAAAATAACATTCCATTCGATTACACAACATTCCTTTCCAATTCATTCTATTTCATTCTGTTTCATAAGGTTCCATTCCAAACCACAAAATTCCATTTCATTCCTTAACATTCCATTCATATCCCCAACGATCTATTCCTTTCCCCAAAATTCCGTTCCATTTCAAAGCACTCCTTATAATTCCACAAGATTCATTTCCATTCCTTAACAATCAATTACATTCCAACACATTATTCCTGTACTATTACATATCTCTCCATTGATTCAGTAAAATTCGGATCTATTAACATTCCACTTCATATCATAATATTCCATTCGATTGCACAGAACACCATTCCATTTCAAACATTCTATTTCGTTCTATTTCATAGGATTCCATTACAATCCACAAAATTCCATTCCAATCCTTATCCTCCCATTCCTTTCGCCAATGTTCTATTCCTTTCCACAAAATGTCATGGCATTCCACAGCATTCCATTCCATTCCTTAACGTTCCATGCAATTCACAACATTCAATTCCTTTGCATAACATGGTTTTCATTCAAACACATTATTACCATTCTGTTACCTAAAATTCCATTCCCTTCTTCGAAATTCGGTTCTGTTAATCAACATTCCACTTCATACCATTAAATTCCATTTGATTACAGAACATCCCATTCAATAGCACACATTGTATCTCCTTCCATTGCGTAATTTTCCATTCCAATCCACAAAATTCCTTTCCATTCCTTCAACCTCCATTCCTTCCCCAACTTTCTTTTGCTTTCCACAACATTCCATTGCATTCCACAGCATTCCATTCCATGCCATAAATTACCATTACATTTCAAAACATTCCACTCCTTTCCATTCCATTCGATTCCAATCCAACACCTTATTCCCATTTATTTACAAAATATTCCATAACATTCTTCAAAATTCGGTTCTATTAATCAACATTGCACTTCACACCATAGCATTCCATTCGATTATACAACATTCCATCCCATTTCAAACATTCTATGTCATTCCTATCCAAAAAATTCCATTTCATTCCTTTACCTTCCTTTCCTTTCCCAACACTCTGTCCTTTTCCACAACATTCCATTCCAATCCACAGCATTCCTTTCCATTCGACAAGATAGCACTCCAATCCATAACATTCTACTCCCTTCGAACACGTTATACCGATTATTACATAACATTCCATTCCATACTTCAAAATTCGTTTCTAATTATGAACATTCCACTCCATACCATAACATTCCTAACCATTCATCAACGTTCCATTCCATTGAAAACATTCTATTTCATTCCATTTTATAAGACTCCTTTCCATACCAAAAAAATCCATTCCATTCCTTAACATTTCATACCTTTCCATTACATTCTACACCTTTCTGCCACATTCAATTGCCTTCCACTGAGTTCCATTCCATTCCATGACTTTCCATTACATTCCAAACACTCCATACCATTCTATTACATTCGATTCCATTCCAAAACATCATTCACATTCTGTTGCGTAACATTCCACTTCATTCATTAAAATTTGGTTCTATTATTCAGCATTACACTTTATAACATAACATTCCATTCGAATACACAACATTCCTTTCCAATTCATTATATGTCCTTCTATTTCATAAGATTCCATTCCTATCCACAAAATTCCATTCCATTCTTAACCTTACATTGCTTTCCCTAATATTCTATTTCTTTCCACAACATTCCATTGCATTCCACAGCATTTCATTCCATTCTGTAACATTCCATTTAATTCCACAACATTCCATTCAATTACAAAACATTACATTCCTTTCCATTCCATTCGATTCCATTCCAACACATTTTTCCCATTTTTTTCCAAAACATTCCATAACTTTCTTCAAAATTCGGTTCTATTAATCCACATTACACTCCATACCATATCACTCCATTCAATTACACAACATTCCAGTCCAATTCAAAAATTCTATTTCATTCCCTTCCATGAGATTCCATTCCAATCCACAAAATTCCATTCCATTCCTTTAACTACCATTCCTTTCCAAAAACTCTATTCCTTTCCACAACATGCTATTCCATTTCACAGCATTCCATTCCATTCCATAACAAAGCATTCCATTCCATAACGTTTGACTCCATTTGAACACGTTATTATGATTATTACCTAACATTCCATTGCATTATCCAAAATTTTGTTCTATTAATCAACATTGCACTTCTTTACATAAAATTTCATTCCAGTATACAACATTCCACCCTATTTCAAACATTGTATTTCTTTCCATTGCATAAGATTCCTTTTCAATGCACAAAATTCCATTCCATTCCTTAAACTTCCTTTGCATTCACTAACATTCTATTCCTTTCTGCAACATTCCATTGCATTCCACAGCATTCCATTCCATTCCGTAACATTGCATTCCATTGCAAAACATTACATTCCTTTCCATTCCATTCCATTCCCCTCCAAACCTTTATTCCCATTTATTAAAAAACATTCCATACCATTCTTCAAAGCTCGGTTATATTTATCAACATTGCACTTCATACAATAACATTCCATTCCATTATACAACAATGCAGTCCATTTCAAACAATCTTTTTCTTTCCATTCCATAAGATTCATTTACATCCATAAAATTCCATTGCACTCCTTTAATTTCCATTCCTTTCCCAACACTCTATTCTTTCCACATTTCATTCCGTTCCACAGCATTCCATTCAAGTCCATCATATTCCATTCCATTCCTTAACATTCAATTCCTTTCCACACATTATTCCCGTTCTATTACATAACATCCCATTGATTCAGTAAATTTTGGTTCTATTAATTAACTCTCCATTTCATATCATAACATTCCATTTGATTACACAGAACACTATTCCATTTCAGATATTTTATTTCGTTCTATTGCTTCGGATTCCATTCCAATCCACAAAATTCCATTCTCTTCCTTAACATTCCATTCCTTTACCCAATGTTCTATTCCTTTCCACTACTTTCCATTGCATTCCACATCATTCCAATACATTAAGTAACATTCCATTCAATTCCGCAGCATTTCATTCCATTCCATAACACTCGATTCCATTCCAACACATTATTCCCATTCTGTTCTGAATCATTCAATACCATTCATTAAAATTCGGCTCTTTTAATCAACATTCCCCTTCTAAAAATAACATTCCATTCGATTACACAACCTTCCTTTCCAATTCATTCTATTTCATTCTGTTTCATAAGATTCCATTCCAAACCACAAAGTTCAATTTCATTCCTTAACATTCCATTCATTTCCAAAACATTCTATTCCTTTCCCCAACATTTCTTTCCATTCCAAAGCATTCCATTCAATTCCACAAGATTCAGTTCCATTCCGTAACAATCAATTACATTCCAACACATTATTCCGATACTATTACATACCTCTCCATTGACTCAGTAAAATTCGGTTCTATTAACATTCCAGTTCATATCATAATATTCCATTCGATTGCACAGAACACCATTCCATTTCAACCATTCTATTTCGTTCCATTGCATAGGATTCCATTACAATCCACAAAATTCCTTTTCAATCCTTAACCTCCGATTCCTTTCGCCAATGTTCTATTCCTTTCCACAAAATGTCATGGCATTCCACAGCATTCCATTCCATTCCTTAACGTTCCATGCAATTCACAACATTCAATTCCTTTGCATAACATTGTTTTCATTCAAACACATTATTACAATTCTGTTACCTAACATTCCATTCCCTTCTTCGAAATTCGGTTCTGTTAATCAACATTCCACTTCATACCATTACATTCCATTTGATTACAGAACATCCCATTCAATTGCACACATTGTATCTCCTTCCATTGCATAATTTTCAATTCCAATCCACAAATTTCCTTTCCATTCCTTCAACCTCCATTCGTTCCCCACATTTCTATTGCTTTATACAACATTCTATTGCATTCCACAGCATTCCATTCCATGCCATAAATTACCATTACATTTCAAAACATTCCACTCCTTTCCATTCCATTCGATTCCAATCCTACACTTTATTCCCATTCATTTACAAAACATTCCATAACACTCTTCAAAATTCGGTTCTATTAATCAACATTGCACTTCACACCATAGCATTCCATTCGATTATACAACATTCAAGCCGAATTCAAACATTCTATGTCATTCCTATGCAAAAAATTTCATTTCATTCCTTTACCTTCCTTTCCTTTCCCAACACTCTGTCCTTCTCCACAACATTCCATTCCAATCCACAGCATTCCTTTCCATTCCACAAGATAGCACTCCATTCCATAACATTCTACTCCCTTCGAACACGTTATTCCGATTATTACATAACATTCCATTCCATACTTCAAAATTCGTTTCTAATTATGAACATTCCACTCCATACCATAACATTCCTAACCATTCATCAACGTTCCATTCCATTGAAAACATTCTATTTCATTCCATTATATAAGACTGCTTTCCATACCACAAAAATCCATTCCATTCCTTAACATTTCATTCCTTTCCACTGCATTCTACACCTTTAAGCCACATTCCATTGCCTTCAACTGAGTTCCATTCCATTCCATGACTTTCCATTGCATTCCAAATATTCCATACCATTCTATTACATTCGATTCCATTCCAACATATCATTCCCATTCTGTTGCGTAACATTCCACTTCATTCATTAAAATTTGGTCCTATTATTCAGCATTACGCTTGATAACATAACATTCTGTTCGACTACACAACATTCCTTTCCAATTCATTATACGTCCTTCTTTTTCATAAGATTCCATTCCTATCCACAAAATTCCATTCCATTCTTAACCTTACATTGCTTTCCCTAACATTCTATTCCTTTCCACAACATTCCATTGCATTCCACAGCATTTCATTCCATTCTGTAACATTCCATTTAATTCCACAACATTCCATTCAATTACAAAACATTACATTCCTTTCCATTCCATTCGATTCCATTCCAACACATAATTCCCATTTTTTTCCAAAACATTCCATAACTTTCTTCAAAATTCGGTTCTATTAATCAACATTGCACTCCATACCATATCACTCCATTCAATTACACAACATTCCAGTCCAATTCAAAAACTCTTTTTCATTCCATTCCATGAGATTTCATTCCAATCAACAAAATACCATTCCGTTCCTTTAACTACCATTCTTTTCCAAAAACTCTATTCCTTTCCACAACATGCTATTCCATTTCACAGCATTCCATTCCATTCCATAACGTTTGACTCCATTTGAACACGTTATTCTGATTATTACCTATCATTCCAATGCATTCTCCAAAATTTTGTTCTATTAATCAACATTGCACTTCATTACTTAAAATTCCATTCCATTATACAACATTCCACTCCATTTCAAACATTCTATTTCTTTCAATTGCATAAGATTCCATTTCAATCCACAAAATTCCATTCCATTCCTTAAACTTCCATTTCATTCACTAACATTGTATTCCTTTCGGCAACATTCCATTGCATTCCACAGCATTCCATTCCATTCCGTAACATTCCATTCCATTCCAAAACATTCCTTTCCTTTCCATTCCATTCCAATCCCCTCCAAACCTTTACTCCAATTTTTTACAAAACATTCCATACCATTCTTCAAAGTTCGGTTATATTTATCAACATTGCACTTCATACCATAACATTCCATTCCATTATACAACATTCCAGTCCATTTCAAACAATCTATTTCTTTCCATTCCATAAGATTCCATTTACATCCACAAAATTCCATTGTACTCCTTTAACTTCCATTCCTTTCCCAACACTCTATTCTTTCCACATTTCATTCCATTCAAGTCCACCATATTCCATTCCATTACTTAACATTCAATTCCATTCCACACATTATACCCTTTCTATTACATAACATTCCATTGATTCATTAAAATTTGGTTCTATTAATTAACTTTCCATTTCATATCATAACATTCCATTTGATTACACAGAACACTATTCCATTCCAGACATTTTATTTCGTTCTATTGCTTCAGATTCCATTCCAATCGACAAAATTCCATTCTCTTCCTTAACATTCCATTCCTTTCCTCAATGTACTATTCCTTTCCACTACTTTCCATTGCATTCCACATAATTCCAATATATTTCGTAACATTCCATTCACTTCCGCAGCATTCCATTCCATTCCATAACATTCGATTCCATTCCAACACAGTATTCCCATTCTGTTCCGAATCATTCAATACCATTCATTAAAATTCGGCTCTATTAATCAACATTCCCCTTCTTAAAATAACATTCCATTCGATTACACAACATTCACTTCGAATTCATTCTATTTCATTCTGTTGCATAAGATTCCATTCCAAACCACAAAATTGAATTTCATTCTTTAACATTCCATTCATTTCCACAACATTCTATTCCTTTCCCCAACATTCCTTTCCATTCCAAAGCATTCCATTCAATTCCACAAGATTCAGATCCATTCTTAACAATCAATTACATTCCAACACATTGTTCCTGTACTATTACATACCTCTCCATTGATTCAGTAAAATTCGGTTCTATTAACATTCCAGTTCATATCATAATATTCATTCGATTGCACAGAACACCATTCCATTTCAACCACTCTATATCTTTCTATTGCATAGGATTCCATTCCAATCCACAAATTCCATTCAATTCCTTAACTTCCCATTCCTTTCCCCAATGTTCTATTCCTTTCCACAACATGCCATGGCATTCCACAGCATTCCATTCCATTACTTAACGTTGCATGCAATTCACAACATTCAATTCCATTGCATAGCATTGTTTTCATTCAAAAACATTATTACCATTCTGTTACCTAACATTCCATTCCCTTCTTTGATATTCGGTTCTGTTATTCAACATTCCACTTCATACCATTACATTCCATTTGATTACAGAACATCCCATTCAATTGCACACATTGTATCTCCTTCCATTGCATAATTTTCCATACCAATCCACAACATTCCTTTCCATTCCTTCAACCTGCATTTCTTCCCCATCTTTCTATTGCTTTCTCCAACATTCCATTGCATTCCACAGCATTCCATTCTTTTCCACAACATACCATTCCATTCCATAACATTCAATTCCATGACAACACAATATTCTCGTTCATTTACCTAACATTCCATTCCATTCATTAAAATTCTTTTCGGTAGTCAACATTCTACTTCATCCCGTTACATTTCAATCGATCTCACAACATTCCTCTCCATTTCAAACATTCTATTTCATTCTATTACATAGGATTCCATTCGAAACCACAAAATTCCATTCCATTCCATAACCTTTCGTTACTTTCGGGAACATTCTAATCCATTCTGAAACATTCCGTTGGGTTCCACAGCATTCCATTCCATTGCATTGCACTGCATAACATTCTCTTCCATTACAACACATTTTTCCCATTCTGTTGTATAACATTCCATTACATTCATTAAATTTGGTTCTATTATTCAACATTGCACTTCATAGCATAAAATTCCATTCAATTACACAACATTAATTTCCAATTCATTCTATTTCATTCTGTTACATAAGTTTACATTTCAATCCACAAATTACCAATCCTTTCCATAACCTTCCATTGCTTTCACTAACATTCTATTCCGGTCCCCAATATCCATTGCATTACACAGCATTCCATTACATTCCGTAACATTCCATTCCATTCGGTAACATTCCATTCGATTCCACTCCAACACATTATATAAACTCATTTACAAAACATTCCATACCATTTTTCAAATTTCGGTTCTAGTAATCAACATTGCACTTCACACCATTACTTTGAATTCGATTATAAAACATTCCAGCCCATTTAAAACATTCTATTTCATTCCATTCCAATCCTCAAAATTCCATTCCATTCCTTTAACTTCCAATCCTTTCTCAACATTCTATTCCTTTCCACAATATTCCATTCCATTCCAAAGCATTCCATTCCATTCCACAACATAGCATTCCATTCCATTACATTTGACTTCATTTGAACACGTTATTCCGATTATTACCTTACATTGCACACCATTTTCAAAATTCTCTTCTATTCAACATTCCACCTCACACCATAACATTCCATTCCATTAAACAACATTGTAATTCATACTATTGCATGACATTCCATGCAAATCCACAAAATTCCATTCCATTTATTCACACTCCATTCATTTCCACAGCTTTCTATTGCTTTCCACAACATTCCATTTCATTCCACATCATAATAATCCACTGCATAACATTCCATTCAATTCCACACATTATATTACATTCCTAAACATTCCGTTTCCTACCACAGCATTCCATTCCATTCCATAAATTACCATTGCATTTCAAAACATTCCATTCCTTTCCATTCCATTCGATTCCAATCCAACACTTTATTCCCATTCATTTACAAAATATTCCATAACATTCTTCAAAATTCGGTTCTCTTAATCAACATTGCACTTCAAACCATAGCATTCCATTCGATTATAGAACATTCCAGCCCATTTCAAGCATTCTATGTCATTCCTATCCAAAAAATTCCTTTTCATTCCTTTAACTTCCATTCCTTTCCCAACACTCTGTTCTTTTCCACAACATTCCATTCCAATCCACAGCATTCCTTTCCATTCCACAAAATAGCACTCCATTCCATAACATTCTACTCCCTTCGAACACGTTATTCCGATTATTACATAACATTCCATTCCATTCTTCAAAATTCGTTTCTAATTATCAACATTCCACTCCACACCATAACATTCCTAACCATTCATCAACATTCCATTCCATTGAAAACATTCTATTTCATTCCATTTTATAAGACTCCATTTCATACCACAAAAATAAATTCCATTCCTTATCATTTCATTCCTTTCCATTACACTCTACACCTTTCTGCCACATTCCATTGCTTCCACTGAGTTCCATTCCATTCCATGACTTTCCATTGCATTCCAAACATTCCATACCATTCCGTTACATTGGATTCCATTCCAGCACATCATTCCCATTCTGTTGCGTAACATTCCACTCCATTCATTAAAATTTGGTCCTATTATTCAGCATTACACTTTATAACATAACATTCAATTCGACTACACAACATTCCTTTCCAATTCATTATATGTCCTTCTGTTTCATAAGATTCCATTCCTATCCACAAAATTCCATTCCATTCTTAACCTTACATTGCTTTCCCTAACATGCTATTCCTTTCCACAACATTCTATTGCATTCCACAGCGTTCCATTCCGTTCTGTAACATTCCATTTAATTCCACAACATTCCATTCAATTCCAAAACATTACATTCCTTTCCATTCCATTCGATTCCATTCCAACACATTATTCCCAATTTTTTCCAAAACATTCCATAACATTCCTCAAAATTCGGTTCTATTAATCAACATTGCGCTCCATACCATATCACTCCATTCAATTACACAACATTCCAGTCCAATTCAAAAATTCTATTTCATTCCATTCCATTAGATTCCATTCCAATCCACAAAATTCCATTCCGTTCCTTTAACTACTATTCCTTTCCAAAAACTCTATTCCTTTCCACAACATGCTATTTCATTTCACAGCATTCCATTCCATTCCAAAACATAGCATTCCATTCCATAACGTTTGACTCCATTTGAACACGTTATTCTGATTATTACCTAACATTCCATTGCATTCTTCAAAATTTTGTTCTATTAATCAACATTGCACTTAATTACATAAAATTCCATTCCATTATACAACATTCCACTCCATTTCAAACATTCTATTTCTTTCCATTGCATGATTCCATTTCAATCCAGAAAATTCCATTCCATTCCTTAACCTTCCATTGCTTTCACTAACATTCTATTCCTTTCTGCAACATTCCATTGCATTCCACAGCATTCCATTCCATTCCGTAACATTCCATTCCATTCCAAAACATTCCATAATTTTCCATTCCATTCCATTCCCCTCCAAACTTTTATTCCCGTTTTTTACAAAACATTCCATAACATTCTTCAAATTTCGGTTATATTTATCAACATTGCACTTCATACCATAACATTCCATTCCATTACACAACATTCCAGTAAATTTCAAACAATCTGTTTCTTTCCATTCCATAAGATTCCATTTACATCCATAGATTTACATTGCACTCCTTTAACTTCCATTCCTTTCCCAACACTCTATTCTTTCCACATTTCATTCCATTCCACACCATTCCATTCAAGTCCACCATATTCCATTCCATTCCTTAACATTCAATTCCATTCCACACATTATACCCATTCTATTACATAACATTCCATTGATTCAGTAAAATTTGGTTCTATTAATTAACTTTCCATTTCATATCATAACATTCCATTTGATTACACAGAACACTGTTCCATTTCAGACATTTTATTTCGTTCTATTGCTTCGGATTCCATTCCAATCCACAAAATTCCTTTCCATTCCGTTACTTCCCATTCCTTTCCCCAACGTTCTGTTCCTTTCTTCTACTTTCCATTGCATTCCACATCATTCGAATACATTTCGTAACATTCCATTCAATTTCGCAGCATTCCATTCCATTCCATAACATTCGATTCCATTCCAACACATTATTCGCATTCTGTTCCGAATCATTCAATACCATTCATTAAAATACGGCTCTATTAATCAACATTCCCCTTCTTAAAATAACATTCCATTCGATTACACAACATTCCTTTCCAATTCATTCTATTTCATTCTGTTTCCGAAGATTCCATTCCAAACCACAAAATTGGATTTCATTCTTAACATTCCATTCATTTCCCCAACATTCTATTCCTTTCCTCAACATTCCTTTCCATTCCAAAGCTTTCCTTTCAATTCCACAAGATTCAGTTCCATTCCTTAACAATCAATTACATTCCAACACATTATTCGTGTACTAATACATACCTCTCCATTGATTCAGTAAAATTCGGTTCTACTAACATTCCAGTTCATATCATAATATTAAATTCGATTGCACATAACACCATTACATTTCAACCATTCTATTTCGTTCTATTGCATAGGAATCCATTCCAATCCACAAAATTCCATTCCATTCCGTTACCTCCCATTCCTTTCCCCAAAGTTCCATTCCTTTCCACAACATGCCATTGCATTCCACAGCATTCCATTCCATTCCTTAACGTTGCATGCAATTCACAACATTCAATTCCATTGCATAACATTGTTTTCATTCAAACACATTACTACCATTCTGTTACCTAACATTCCATTCCCTTCTTTGAAATTCGGTTCTATTAATCAGCATTCCACTTCATACCATTACATTCCATTTGATTACATAACATCCCATTCAATTGCACCCATTGTATCTCTTTCCATTGCATAATTTTCCATTGCAATCCACAAAATTCCTTTCCATTCCTTCAACCTCCATTCCTTCCCCAAATTTCTATTGCTCGCCAAAACATTTCATTGCATTCCACAGCATTCCATTACTTTCTGTAACATTCCATTCCATTCCACAACATTCCTTTCCATTCCAACATTCAATTCCATGCCAACGCATTATTCCCATTCTTTTACAAAACATTCCATAACATTCTTCAAAATTCGGTTCTATTAATCAACATTGCACTTCACAACATAAGATTCCATTCGATTATACAACATTCCAGTCCATTTCAAACAATCTATGTCATTCCAATCCACAAAATTCCAATTAATTTTACTTCCATTCCTTTCCCATAACCCTATTCTTTTCCACAACATTCCATTCCAATTTACAGCATTCTTTTCCATTCCACAAGATAGCACGCCATTCCAAAACATTCTTCTCCATTCGAACATGTTATTCCGATTATTACATAACATTCCATTCCATACTTCAAAATTCGTTTCTAATTATCAACATTCCACTCCATACCATAACATTCCTTACCATTCATCAACATTCCATTCCATTGAAAACATTCTATTTCATTCCATTTTATACGACTCTTTCCATCCCACAAACATCCATTCTATTCCTTAACATTTCATTCCTTTCCATTGCATTCTACACTTTCTGCCACATTCCATTGCCTTCCATTGAGTTCCATTCCATTCCATGACTTTCCTTTGCATTCCAAACATTCCATATCATTCCATTTCATTCGATTCCATTCCAACACATCATTCCCATTCTGTTGCATAACATTCCACTCCATTCATTAAAATTTATTCTTATTATTCAGCATTACACTTGATAACATAACATTCCATTCGACTACACAACATTCCTTTCCAATTCATTATATGTCCTTCTGTTTCATAAGATTCCATTGCTATCCACAAAATTGCATTCCATTCTTAACCTTACATTGCTTTCCCTAACATTCTATTCCTTTCCACAACATTCCATTGCATTCCACAGCATTTCATTCCGTTCTATAACATTCCATTTAATTCCACAACATTCCATTCAATTCCAAAACATTACATTCCTTTCCATTCCATTCGATTCCATTCCAACACATTATTCCCAATTTTTTCCAAAACATTCCATAACATTCCTCAAAATTCGGTTCTATTAATCAACATTGCGCTCCATACCATATCACTCCATTCAATTACACAACATTCCAGTCCAATTCAAAAATTCTATTTCATTCCATTCCATTAGATTCCATTCCAATCCACAAAATTCCATTCCGTTCCTTTAACTACTATTCCTTTCCAAAAACTCTATTCCTTTCCACAGCATGCTATTTCATTTCACAGCATTCCATTCCATTCCAAAACATAGCATTCCATTCCATAACGTTTGACTCCATTTGAACACGTTATTCTGATTATTACCTAACATTCCATTGCATTCTTCAAAATTTTGTTCTATTAATCAACATTGCACTTAATTACATAAAATTCCATTCCATTATACAACATTCCACTCCATTTCAAACATTCTATTTCTTTCCATTGCATGATTCCATTTCAATCCAGAAAATTCCATTCCATTCCTTAACCTTCCATTGCTTTCACTAACATTCTATTCCTTTCTGCAACATTCCATTGCATTCCACAGCATTCCATTCCATTCCGTAACATTCCATTCCATTCCAAAACATTCCATTCCTTTCCATTCCATTCCATTCCCCTCCAACCATTTATTCCAATTTTTTACAAAACATTCCATACCATTCTTCAAAGTTCGGTTATATTTATCAACATTGCACTTCATACCATAACATTCCATTCCATTATACATTTTTCCAGTCCATTTCAAACAATCTATTTCTTTCCATTCCATAAGATTCCATTTACATCCATAAAATTCCATTGCACTCCTTTAACTTCCATTCCTTTCCCAACACTCTATTCTTTCCACATTTCATTCCATTCCACAGCATTCCATTCAGTCCACCATATTCCATTCCATTCCTTAACATTCAATTCATTCCACACATTATACCCGTTCAATTATATAACATTCCATTGATTCAGTAAAATTTGGTTCTATTAATTAACTTTCCATTTCATATCATAACATTCCATTCGATTACACAGAACACTATTTCATTTCAGACATTTTGTTTCGTTCTGTTGCTTCGGATTCCATTCCAATACACAAAATTCCATTCTCTTCCTTAACATTCTGTTCCTTTCCCCAACGTTCTATTCCTTTCCACTACTTTCCACTGCTTTCCACATCATTCCAATACATTTCGTAACATTCCATTCAATTCCGCAGCATTCCATTCCATTCCATAACATTCGATTCCATTCCAACACATTATTCCCATTCTGTTCCGAATCATTCAATATCATTCATTAACATTCGGCTCTATTAATCAACATTCCCCTTCTTAAAATAACATTCCATTTGATTACACAACATTCGTTTCCAATTCATTCTATTTCATTCTGTTTCATAAGATTCCATTCCAAACCACAAAATTCCATTTCATTCCTTAGCATTCCATTCATTTCCCCAACATTCTATTCCTTTCCCCAGGATTCGTATCCATTCCAAAGCATTCCACTCAATTCCACTAGATTAAGTTCCATTCCTTAACAATCAATTACATTAAAACACATTATTCCTGTACTATTACATACCTCTCCATTGAGTCAGTAAAATTCGGTTCTATTAACATTCCAGTTCATATCATAATATTCCATTCGATTGCACAGAACACCAATCCATTTCAACCATTTTATTTCGTTCTATTGCATAGGATTCCATTCCAATTCACAAAATTCCATTCCATTCCTTAACCTCCCATTCCTTTCCCCAATGATCTATTCCTATCCACAACATGCCATGGCATTCCACAGCATTCCATTCCATTCCTTAACATTGCATGCAATTCACAATATTCAATCCATTGCATAGCATTGTTTTCATTCAAACACATTATTACCATTCTGTTACCTAACATTCCATTCCTTTCCTTGATATTTGGTTCTGTTAATCAACATTCCACTTCATACCATTACATTCCATTTGATTACAGAACATCCCATTCAATTGCACACATTGAATATCCTTCCATTGCATAATTTTCCATTCCAATCCCCAAAATTCCTTTCCATTCCTTCAACCTCCATTCCTTCCCCAACTTTCTATTGCTTTCCACAACATTCCATTGCATTCCACAGCATTCCATTCTTTTCCACAACATTCCATTCCATTCCATAACATTCAATTCCATGACAACACATTATTCTCGTTCTCTTACTTAACATTCTATTCCATTCATTAAAATTCTTTTCTGTTAATCAACATTCTACTTCATCCCGTTACATTACAATCGATCACACAACATTCCTTTCCATTTCAAACATTCTATTTCATTCTATTACATAGGATTCAGTTCAAACCACAAAATTCCATTTCATTCCTTAACCTTTCGTTACTTTCGGCAACATTCTAGTCCATTCTGAACAATTGCATTGCATTTCACAGCATTCCATTCCGTTGTATTGCATTGCATAACATTCTATTCCATTCCAATACATTTTTCCCATTCTGTTGTATAACATTCCATTCCATTCATTAAATTTGGTTCTATTAATCAACATTGCACTTCATAGCATAAAATTCCATTCAATTACACAACATTAATTTCCAATTCATTCTATTTCATTCTGTTTCATAAGTTTCCATTTCAATCCACAAAACAGCAATCCTTTCCATAAACTTCCATTGCTTTCACTAACATTGTATTCCCGTCTGCAACATCCATTACATTGCACAGCATTCCATTCCATTTCGTAATATTCCATTCCATTCCGTAACATTCCATTCGATTCCACTCCAAGACATTATTCCATTCATTTACAAAACGTTACATACCATTTTTCAAATTCGGTTCTAGTAATCAACATTGCACTTCACACCATTACTTTCCATTCGATTATAAAACATTCCAGCCCACTTCAAACATTCTATTTCATTCCATTCCAATCCTCAAAATTCCATTCCATTCCTTTAACTTCCAATCCTTTCCCAACATTCTATTCCTTTCCACAATATTCCATTCCATTCCACAGCATTCCATTCCATTCCGCAACATAGCATTCCATTCCATAACATTTGACTCCATTTGAACACGTTATTCCGATTATTACCTAACATTGCATTCCATTTTCAAAATTCTCTTCTATTCAAAATTCCACCTCACACCATAACATTCCACTTAATTAAACAACATTCTAATTCATACTAATGCATGACATTCCATGCAAATCCAAAAATTCCATCCATTCATTCACACTCCATTCATTTCCACAACTTTCTATTGCTTTCCACAACATTCCATTCCAATCCACAGCATAGCATTCCATTGCATAACATTCCATTCAATTCCACACAACTTATTCCATTCCTAAACATTCCATTGCATTCCACAGCATTCCATTCCATTCCATAAATTACCATTACATTTCAAAACATTCCATTCCTTTCCATTCCATTCGATTCCAATCCAACAATTAATTCCCATTCATTTACAAAACATTCCATAACATTATTCAAAATTCGGTTCTATTAATCAACATTGCACTTCACACCATAGCATTCCATTCGATTATCCAACATTCCAGCCCATTTCAAACATTCTATATAATTCCTATCCGAAAAATTCCATTTCATTCCTTTAACTTCCATTCCTTTCCAACACTCCATTATTTCCACAACATTCCATTCCAATCCACAGCATTCCTTTCCATTCCACAAGACAGAACTCCATTCCATAACATTGTACTCCATTTGAACAATTTATTCCAATTATTTCCAACATTCCATTCCATTCTTTAAAATTCGGTTCTAATATTCAACATTCCACTCCATACCATAACATTCCTTAAAATTCATCAACATTCCATTCCATTGAAAACATTCTATTTCATTCCATTTGCATAAGATTCCATTCCATACCACAAAATTCCATTCCATTCCTTAACATTTCATTCCTTTCCCCAACATTCTACACCTTTCTGCCACTTCCATTGCCTTCCACTTCATTCCATTCCAGTCCATGACTTTCCATTGCATTCCAAAACATTCCATACCGTTCCATTACATTCGATTCCAATCCAACACATCTTTCCCGTTCTGTTGCATAACATTCCATTCCATTCATTCAAGTTTGGTCCTATTATTCAACATTACACTTGATAGCATAACATTCATTTCGACTACACAAAATTCCTTTTCAATTCATTTTATTTCCTGCTGTTTCTTAAGATTCCATTCCTAAACTAACATTGCTTTCCCTAACATTCTATTCCTTTCCACAACATTCCATTGCATTCCACAGCATTCCTTTCCGTTATGTAACATTTCCGTTAATTCCACAACATTCCATTCGATTCCAAATCATTCCAATCCTTTCCATTCCTTTCGATAAAATTACAAAACTTTATTCCCATTATTTTACAAAACATTCCATACCATTCATTAAAATTCGGTACTATTAATCAACATTGCCCTTCATAGCATACCACTGCATTTGATTGTAAATATTCTCCATTTCATATATTCTATTTCATTCCATTCCATAGATTCCATTGCAATTCACAAGATTCTATTCCATTTCTTCTACGTCCATTCCTTTCCCAACATTCTATTCCTTTACACTACAATCCATTGCATTCCACAGCATCCATTCCATTCCGTAGCATTCCTTTCAATTCCACAACATTGCTCTCCATTCCATAACATTCCATTGCATTCGAACACATTATTCCCTTTCTGTTACATAACATTCCATTCCATTCATTAAATTTCGATTCTATTAATGTACTTTCAAAATCGTATCATAACATTCTATTTGATAACACCGCATTCTGTTCTTCTTTAAACATTCTATTTCATTATGTTGCATAAGTTTCCATTCCAATCCACAAAATTCCATTCGTTCTTTAACCTTCATTTCCTTTCTCCAACATTCTTCTCCTTTCCACAACATTCCAGTGCATTTCACCAAATTCCATTCCATTCCACACCATTCCATTCTATTCCACATCTTTCCATTCCATTTCATAACATTCGATTCATTTCCAAAACCTTATTCCCATTCTGTTACATAACATTCCATACATTACATAAAATTCAGTTCTATTACTCTGCGTTCCACATCATCCCATAACATTCCATTTGATTACACCACATTCCATTCCATTTCAAATGCCCTATTTCATCCTATTGAATAAGATTTCATTCCAAACAACAAAATTCCATCACATTCCTTAATATTAGACTCGTTTCCCCAACATTCTATTTCTTTCCTCAACACTACATTACCTTCCAAAGCATTCCATTCAATTCCACAATATGCAATTCCATTCCTTACCATTCACTTCCATTCCAACACATTATTCCTGTACTATTACATGCCTCTCCATGATTCAGTAAAATTTTGTTCTATTAACATTCCAATTAATATCATAATATTCCATTCGATTACACAGAACACCATTCCTGTCAACAATTCTATTTCATTATATTGCATGGGATTCCATCCCAACCCACACAATTCAATTCCATTCCTTAAACTGCCATTCCTTTCCCCAACGCTCTATTCCATTCCACAACATGCCATCGCATTCCACAGCATTCCATTCCATTCCTTAACATTGCATGCAATTCCGCAACATTCAATTCCATTGCATAACATTGTTTCATTCAAACATATTACTCCCATTATGTTACCTAATATTCCATTCCATTCTTTGAAATTCGGTTCTGTTAATCAACATTCCACTTCATACCATTACATTTCATTTGATTACACAACATCCCATTCAATTGCACACATTTATCTCCTTCCATTGCATAATTTCCATTCCAATTCACAAAATTCCTTTCCATTTGTTCACCCTCTATTCCTTCCCCAACTTTCTATGGCTCTCCAAAACATTTCATTGCATTCCACAGCATTCCATTTCTTTCCGTAACATTCCATTCCATTCCACAACATTCCTTTCCATTCCAACATTCAATTCCATGCCAACACATTATTCTCGTTCTCTTACCTAACATTCCATTCCATTCATTAAAATTCTTTTCTGTTAATCAACTTTCTACTTCATCCCATTACATTACATTCGTTCACACAACATTCCTTTCCATTGCAAACATTCTATTTCATTCTATTACATAGGATTCCCTTCGAAACCACGAAATTCCATTCCATTCCTTAACCTTTCATTCCTTTCGGCAGCATTCTATTCCATTAGGAAACATTCCATTGCATACCACACCAATCCTTGCATTCCATTCCATAACACTCTATTCCTTTCCAACACATTATTTCCATTCTGTTGTATAACATTCCATTCCATTCATTAAATTTGGTTCTATTAATAAACATTCCACTTCATAGCATAAAATTCCATTCAATTACACAACATTCCTTTCCAATTCATTCTATTTCATTCTGTTTCATAAGTTTCCATTTCAATTCATAAAATTCCATTCCATTCTTTAACCTTCCATTGTTTTCACTAACATTCTATTCCTTTCTGCAAAATTCCATTGCATTCCACAGCATTCCATTCCATTCCGTAACACTCCATTCCATTCCTTTCCACTCCATTCGATTGCACTGCAACACATTATTCCCATTCTTTTACAAAACATTCCATACCACAATTCAAAATTCGGTTTTATTAAGCAACATTACACTTCACACCTTTACTTTCCATTCGATTATACAAGATTCCAGCCCATTTCAAACATTCTATTTCATTCCATTCCAATCCTCAAAATTCCATTGTATTCCCATAACTTCCAATTCTTTCCCAACATTCTTTTCCTTTCCACAAAATTCCATTCCATTTCACAGCATTCCAGAACATAGCATTCCATTCCATAACATTTGACTCCATTTGAACACGTTATTCCGATTATTACATAACATTGCATTCCATTATTTAAAATTCGCTTCTATTCAACATTCCACCTCACACCATAACATTGCATTCCATTAAACAAAATTCTAATTCATAGCGTTGCATGACATTCCATGGAATCCACAAAATTCAAATCCATTCTTTCACACTCCATTCATTTCCAAAATATTCTTTTGCTTTCCACAACATTCCATTCCATTCAACACCATTGCATTCCATTGCATAACATTCCATTGAATTCCACACATCTGATTCCATTCCTAAACATTCCACTGCATTCAACAGCATTCCATTCCTTTCCATAATTTACCATTACATTCCAAAACATTCTATTCTTTTCCGTTCCATTCAATTCCATTCCAACCGATTATTCCCATACTTTTACAAACATTCCATAACATTCTTCAGTATTTGGTTCTATTAATCAACATTGCTCTTCACACCATAACATTCCATTCGATTATACAACATTGTAGTCCATTTCAAACATTCTATGTCATTCCATTCCACAAAATTCAATTTCATTCCTTTAACTTCCATTCCTTTCCCAACACTCTATTCTTTGCCACAACATTCCATTCCAATCCACAGCATTCCTTTCCATTCCACAAGATAGCACTCCATTCCATAACATTCTACTCCCTTCGAACACGTTATTCCGATTATTACATAACATTCCATTCCATTCTTCAAAATTCGTTTCTAATAATCCACATTCAACTTCATACCATAACATTCCTACCATTCATCAAAATTCCATTCCATTGAATACATTCAATTTCATTCCATTGTACAAGATTCCATTCCATACCCCAAAATTCCATTCCATTCCTTAAAATTTCTTTCCTTTCCCTTACATTCTACAACTTTCTGAACATTCCATTGCCTTCCACTGCATTCCATTCCATTCCGTGTCTTTCCATTGCATTCCAAAACATTCCATACCATTCCATTACATTCGATTCCGTTCCAACACATCATTCCCATTCTGTTGCATAACATTCCACTCCATTCATTAAAATTTCGTCCTTTTATTAAACATTACACTTGATAGCATAACATTCCATTCGACAGCACAACATTCCTTTGAAATTCATTATATTTCCACGGTTTCATAAGTTTCCATTTCAATCCATCATACTCCATTCCATTCCTTAACTTTCAATTCCATTCCACACATTATACCCGTTCTATTACATAACATTCCATTGATTCAGTAAAATTTGCTTCTATTAATGAACTTTCCATTTCATATCAAAACATTCCATTCGATTACACAGAACACTTTTCCATTTCATACATTTTATTTCCTTCTATTGCTTAGGATTCCATTCCAATCCACAAAATTCCATTCTCTTCCTTAACCTTCCATTCCTTTCCCCAACGTTCTATTCCTTTCCACTACTTTCCATTGCATTCCACAGCATTTCATTCCATTCTGTAACATTCCATTCAATTCCGCAGCATTCCATTCCATTCCATAACATTCAATTCCATTCCAAAACATCGATTCCATTCCAGCGTATTATTCCCATTCTGTTCCCAATCATTCAATACAATCATTAAAATTCGGCTCTATTAATCAACATTCCCCGTCTTAAAATAACATTCCATTCGATTATACAACATTCCTTTCCAATGCATTCTATTACATAAATTCCATTCCAATCCACAAAATACCACACCATTCCTTAATCTTCAGTAACATTCTCCAAGTTCTCCTCCTTTACACTATATTCCATTGCACTCCACAGCATTCCATTCCATTCCGCAATATTCCATTCAATTCCACAACATTCCATTCCATGCCATTACATTCAATTCCATTCCAACACATCATTACCGATCTGTTGCATAAAATTCCATTACAATCATTAAAATTGGGTGTATTAATCAACATTACACTTCATAGCATAACATTCCATTCGATTACACAACATTCCTTTCAAATTCATTCTATTTCATAAGATTCCATTCCAATCCAAAAAATTCCATATCAATTCCTTCACCTTCCATTCCTCTCCTTAATGTTCTATTCCTTTCCACAACATTCCATTGCATTCCACAGCATTCCATTCCATTCGGTAACATTCCATTCAATTCCACATAACTCCTTTCCATTCCGTAACATTTGTTTCCTTTCAAACAATTTATTCCGTTCTGTAAACTAACATCGCATTCCATTCATTAAAATTCTGTTCTATTAATCAACATTCCTCTTTATACCATAAGATTCCATTCGATTACACAACATTCCTTTCCAATTCATTCTATTTCATTCTGTTTCATAAGGTTAAATTTCAATCCGCAAATTTTCATTCCATTCCTTAACCTTCCATTGCTTTCACTAACATTCTATTCCCTTCCGCAACATTCTATTGCATTACACCTCATTCCAATCCATTCCGTAACATTCCATTCCATTCCTTTCCATTCCATTCCATTCCACTCCAACACATTATTCCCATTCTTTTACAAAACATTCCATACCACTCTTCAAAATTCGGTACTATTAATCAACATTGCACTTCACAACATTACTTTCCTTTCGATTATACAACATTCCAGCCAATTTCAAACATTCTATTTCATTCCGTTTCAATCCTCAAAATTTCATTCCAATCCATTAACTTAAAATCCTTTCCCAACATTCTATTCCTTTCCACAACAATCCATTCCATTCCACAGCATTCCATTCCATTCCACAACATAGCATTCCTTTCCATAATATTTGACTCCATTTGAACACGTTATTCCAATTACATAACATTGCATTTCATTCATCAAAGTTCGTTTCTATTCAACATTCCACCTCACACCATAACATACCAATTTGTTAAAAAACATTCAAATTCACACTATTGCATGACATTCCATGCAAATCCACAAAATTCCATTCCATTCCCTCACACTCCATTCATTTCCACAACTTTCTATGGCTTTCCAAAACATTCCATTACATTCCACAGCATTGCATTCCATTCCATAATTTTCCATGCAATTCCACACAAATTATTCCATTCCTAAGCATTCCTTAGCATTCCACAGCATTCCATTCCATTCAGTAACTTACCATTATATTCCAAAACATTCCATTCCTTTCCATTCCATTCGATTCCATTCCAAAATATTCCCATTATTTTACAAAACATTCCATAACATTCTTCAAAATTCGGTTCTATTAATCAACATTGCACTTCACACCATAACATTCCATTCGATTATACAACATTCCAGTCCACTTCAAACATTCTATCGCATTCCAATCCACAAAATCCATTTCATTCCTTAAAATTCCATTCCTTTCCCAACACTCTGTTCTTTTCCAAAACATTGTATTCCAATCCACAGCATTCCTTTCCGTTCCACAAGACATCACTCCATTCCTTAACTTTCTACTCCATTCGAACACCTTATACGGATTATTATCTAACATTCCATTCCATTCTTCAAAATTCGGTTCTAATAATCAACATTCCACTTCAAACCATAACATTCCTTACCATTCATCAGCATTCCATTCCATTGAAAACATTCTATTTCATTCCATTGCCTAAGTTTCCATTCCATACCCAAAATTCCATTCCATTCCTTAACATTTCATTCCTTTCCCCAACATTCTACACCTTTCTGCCACATTCCATTGCCTTCCACTGCATTCCATTCCATTCCATGAATTTCCATTGCATTCCAAAACATTCCATACCATTCCATTACATTCGAATCCCTTCCAACACATCATTCAAGTTCTGTTGAATAACATTCCATTCCATTCAATAAAATTTGGTCCTATTATTCAACATTACACTTGATAGCATAATATTCCATTCGACTACACAACATTCCTTTTCAATTCATTATATTTCCTTTTGTTTCATAAGATTCCATTCCTATCCACAAATTTCCATTCCTTCCTTAACTTAACATTTCTTTCCCTAACATTCTTTTTCTTTCCACCCGATTCCATTGCATTCCACAGCATTCCATTCCATTCTGTAACATTCCATTTAATTAAACAATCTTCCATTCCATTACAAAACATTCCATTCCTTTCCATTCCATTCGATTCCATTTCAACACATTATTCCCATTCTTTTACAAAACATTTCATACCATTCATTAAAATTCAGTATATTAATCAACATTGGACTTCATACCATAACATTGCATTTGATTATTAAACATTCTCAATTTCACATATTCTATTTCATTCCAATCCTTAAGATTTCGCTGCAATTCACAAGATTCTATTCCATTCCTTTTACGTCCATTCCTTTCCCAACATTCTTTTCTTTACACTACAATCCATTGCATTCCACAGCATCCTTTCCATTCCATAACATTCCTTATCTTCCACAACATTGCACTCCATTCCATAACATTCCGTTGATTTCGATCACATTATTGCCTTCCTGTTACATAACATTCCATTCGATTCATTAAAATTCGATTCTTTTAATCTACTTTCAACTTCCTACCATAACATTCTATTCAATTACACCGCATTTCATTCCATTTCAACATTCTATTTCATTATGTTGCATAAGTTTCCATTCCAATCCACCAAATTCCATTCCTTTCCTTAACCTTCCTGTCCTTTCTCCAACATTCTACTCCTCTGCAAAACATTCCGTTGCATTCCACCAAATTCCATTCCATTCCAGAACATTCCATTCAATTCCACAACGCTCAATTCCATTCTATAATATTCGATTCATTTCCAAAATCTTATTCACATTCTGTTACATAACATTCCATACATTAATTAAAATTCAATTCCATTAATCTGCATTCCACGTCATCCCATAACATTGATTCGATTACACCACATTCGGTCCCATTTCAAACGCTCTATTTCATTCTATTGAATAAGATTCCATTCAAACCACAAAATTATATTTCACTAATTAACATTCCATTCATTTCCCCAACATTCTATTCCTTCCCCAACATTCCATTCCATTCCAAAGCATTCCTTTCAATTCCACAATATTCAATTCCCTTCCTTAACATTCAATACCATTCCAACACATTATTCCTATACTATTACATACCTCTCCATGGATTCAGTAAAATTCGTTTCTATTAACATTCCAATTCATATCATAATATTCCATTCGATTACACAGAACACCATTCCATTTTAACCATTCTATTTCCTTCTATTGCATAGGATTCCATTCAAATCCACAAAATGCCATTTCATTCCTTTACCTCCCAGTCCTTTCCCCAACGTTCTATTCCATTCCACAACATGCCATGGTATTCCACAGCATTCCATTCCACCCTTAACATTGCATGCAATTCCAAAACATTCATTTCCATTGCATAACATTGTTTCCATTCAAACACATTATTCCCATTCTGTTACTAATATTCCATTCCATTCTTTGAAATTCGGTTCTGTTAATCAACATTTAACTTCATTCCATTACATTCCATTTGATTACAGAACATCCCATTCATTGCACACATTGTATCTCCTTCCATTCCATAATTTTCCATTCCATTCCACAAAATTCCTTTCCATTCCTTCAACCTCCATACCTTCCCCAACTATCTATTCCTTTCCACTACTTTCCATTGCATTCCACATCATTCCAATCCATTTCGTAACATTCCATTCAATTCCGCAGCATTCCATTCCATTAAATAACATTCAATTCCATTCCAAAATATTCGATTCCATTGCAACACATTTTTACAATTCTGTTCCATATCATTCAATACCATTCATTAAAATTCGGCTTTATTAATCAACATTCCCCTTCTTAAGATAACATCCCATTAGATTACATAACATTCCTTTCCAATTCATTCTATTTCATTCTGTTTCATAAGATTCCATTCCAATCCACAATACTCAATACCGTTCCTTAACCTTCCATTACATTCCCCAAGTTCTATTCCTTTACACAATATTCCATTACATTCCACAGCATTCATTTCCATTGCGTAATATTCCATTCAATTCCATAACATTCCATTCCATGCCATTACATTCAATTCCATTCCAACACATCATTCCCGTTCATTTGCCTAACATTCCTTTACAATCATTAAAATTGGGTCTATTAATCAACATTACACTTCATCGCATAACATTCCATTCAATTACACAACATCCTTTCCAATTCATTCTATTTCATTCTGCTTCATAAGATTCCATTCCAATCCACAAAATTCCATAACATTCCTTAACCTTCCATTTCTCTCCTTAACGTTCTAATCGTTTCCACAACATTCCATTGCATTCCACAGCATTCCATTCCATTCTGTAACATTCCATTCAATTCCACAGCATTCCTTTCCATTCCGGAACATTTGATTCCTTTCAAACACATTATTCCCATCGGTAATTTAACATCCCATTCCATTCATTAAAATTCTGTTCTATTAATCAACATTCCTCTTTATAACATAACATTCCATACGATTACACAACATTCCTTTCCAATTGATTCTATTTCATTCTGTTTCATAAGATTCCATTTCAATCCACAAAATTCCATTCCATTTTTTAACCTAACATTGCTTTCCCTAACATTCTACACCTTTATGCCACATTTCATTGCATTCCACTGCATTCCACTCCATTCCATGTCTTCCATTGCATTCCAAAACATTCCATAACATTCAATTACTTTCGATTCCATTCCAACACATCATTCACATTCGGTTGCAAAGCATTCCCTCCATTCATTAAAATTTCATCCTATTATTTAACATTACACTTGGTAGCATAACATTCCATTCGACTACACAACATTCCTTTCCAATTCACTATATTTTCTTGTTTCATAAGATTCCTTTGCTATCCACAAAATTCCATTCCATTCCTTAACCTTACATTGCTTTCCTAACATTCTGTTCCTTTCCACAACATTCCATTGCATTCCAAGGATTCCATTCTGTTCTGTAACATTCCATTTAATTCCACAACATTCCATTCCATTCCAAAACATTACATTTATTTCCATTCCATTCGATTCCATTCCAGCCCATTATTCCCATTCTTTTACAAAACATTCCATAACATTCTTCAAAATTCGGTTCTATTAATCAACATTCACTCCATGCCGTATCATTCCATTCAAATACACAATATTCCAGTCCAATTCAAAAATTGTATTTCATTCCATTCCATGAGATTCCATTCCAATCCACAAAATTCCATTCCGTTCCATTAACTACCATTCCTTTCCAAACACTCTATTCCTTTGCACAACGTTCTATTACATTTCACAGCATTCCATTCCATTCCAAAACATAGCATTCCATTCCATAAGGTTTGACTCCATTTAAACACGTTATTCTGATTATTACCTAACATTCCATTGTATTCTTCAGAATTTGCTTCTCTTAGTCAACATTGCACTTCATCCCATAAAATTCCATTCCATTATACAACATTGAACTCCATTTCAAACATTCTATTTCTTTCCATTCCATAAGATTCCACTTAAACCACAAAATTCCATTCCATTCCTTAACCTTCCATTGCTTTCTCTAACATTCTATTCCTTTCTGCAACATTCCATTGCATTCCACAGCATTGCATTCTATTCCGTAACATTCCATTCAATTCAACAACATTCCATTCCCTCCAAAATATTCAATTCCTTTCGATTCCATTCCATTCCCATCCAACCCTTTATTCCCATTCTTTTACAAAACATTCCATACCATTCTTCAAAATTCAGTTATATTTACCAAAATTGCTCTTCATACCGTAACATTCCATTCCATTATACAATATTGCTGTCCATTTCAAACAATCTATTTCTTTCCATTCCATAAGATTCCATTTAAATCCACAAAATTCCATTCTCTTCCTTAAACTTCCATTCGTTTCCCAAACATTCTATTCCTTTCCACAACTTTCCATTGCATTCCACATCATTAAAATCCATTTCGTAACATTCCATTCAATTCCGCAGCATTCCATTCCATTCCATGACATTCGATTCCATTCCATCACTTTATTCCCATTCTGTTCCATATCATTCAATACAATTCATTAAAATTCGGCTCTATTAATCAAAACTCCCCTTCTTAAAATAATATTCCATTCGATTACACAACATTCCTTTCCAATTCATTCTTTTTCAGTCTGCTTCATAAGATTCCAGTCCAATCCACAAAATTCCATACCATTCCGTAACCTTCCATTACATTCCCGAAGTTCTTTTCCTTTACACAATATTCCATTGCATTCCGCAGCATTCCATTCCATTCCTTAATATTCCATTAAATCCACAACATTCCATTTTATGCCATTATATTCAACTAAAATCCAACACATCATTCCCGTTCAGTTGCATAACATTCCATTACAGTCATTAAAATTGGCTCTATTTATCAACATTGCACTTCATAGCATAACATTCCATTCGATTACACAACATTCTTTTCCAATTCATTCTATTTCATTGTTTCATAAAATCCATTCCATTCCACAAAATTCTATAACATTCCTTAACTTTCCATTCCTCTCCTTAACGTTCTGTTCCTTTCCACAACATTCCATTGCATTCCACAGCATTCCATTCCATTCCAAAATAGCATTCCATTCCATAATATTTGACTCAATTTGAACACGTTATTCTGATAAATACCTAACATTGCGTTCCATTCTTCAAAATTTGCTTCTATTCAACATTCCACCTCACACCATAACATTTCATTCCATTAAACAACATTCGAATTCAAACTATTGCATGACATTCCATGCAATTCCACAAAATTCCATTCCATTCCTTCACACTCCATTCATTTCCACAACTTTCTATTGCTTTCCACAACATTCCATTTCATTCCACAGCACTGCATTCCATTCCATAACATTCCATTCAATTCCACACAACTTATTCCATTCCTAAACATTCCACAGCATTCCATTCTATTCCATAACTTACCATTACATTCCAAAACATTCCATTTCTTTCCGTTCAATTCGATTCCATTCCAACACATTATTCCCATTTTTTACAAAACATTCCATAACATTCTTCAAATCTCGGGTCTATGAATCAACATTGCACTTCACACCATAACATTCCATTCGACTATACAACATTCCAGTCCATTTCAAATATTCTATGTCATTCCAAACCTCAAAATTCCATTTCATTCCTTTAACTTCCATTATTTCCCAACACAATTCTTATTCAAAACATTCCATTCCAATCCACATCATTCCTTTCCATTCCACAAGATAGCACTCAATTCTATAACATTCTACTCCATTTGAACACATTATTACGATTATTACCTAACACTCCATTCCATTCTTCAAAATTCGGTTCTATTAATAATCATTCCACTTCATACCATAACATTCCTTACCATTCATCAACATTCTATTCCATTGAAAACATTCTATTTCATTCCATTGCCTAAGACTCCATTCCTTACAACAAAATTCCATTACATTCCTTAACATTTCATTCCTTTCCCCAACATTCTACACTTTTCTGCCACATTCCATGGAATTCCACTGCATTCCATTCCATTCCATGACTTATCATTGCATTGCAAAACATTCCATACCATTCTATTACATTCAATTCCATTCCAACACATCATTCCCGTTCTGTTGCATAACATTCCATTACATTCATTAAATTTTTTTCCTATTATTCAACATTACACTTGATGGCATAACATTCTATTCAACTACACAACATTCTTTTTCAATTCATTATATTTCCTTCTGTTTCATAAGATTCCATTCCCATTCACAAAGTTCCATTCCATTCCGAAACCTAACATTGCTTTCCCTAACATTCTATTCCTTTCGACAACCTTCCTTTGTATTCCACAGCATTCCATTCCTTTCTGTAACATTCCATTTAATTCCACAACATTCCATTCCTTTCCATTCCATTCGATTCCATTTCAACACATTATTCCCATTACATTTAATACCTACACATTCCATACCATTCACTAGAATTCAGTATATTAATCAACATTTTCCTTCATACCATAACATTGCATTCGATTATAAAACATTCTCATTTCATATATTCTATTTCATTACATTCCATAAGATTCCATTGCAATTCACAAGATTCCATTCCATTCCTTTTACGTCCATTCTTTTCCCAACATTCTATTCCTTTACACTACAGTCCATTGCATTCCACAGCATCCATTCCATTCCATAACATTCTTTTCAATTCCACAACATTGCACTCCATTCCATAACATTCCATTGCATTCGAACACATAAATCCCTTTCTGTTACAAAACAGTCCATACCATTTATTAAAATTCGATTCTGTTAATGTACTTTCAACTTCATACCATAACATTCTATTCGATTACACCACATTCCGTTCCATTTCAAACATTCTATTTCATTATGTTGCATAATTTCCATTCCAGTCCACAAATTCCATTCCTTTCCTTAAACTTCCCTTCCTTTCTCCAACATTCTACTCCTTCCCACAACATTCCATTTCATTCTTCCAAATTCCATTCCATTCCAGAATATTCCATTCAATTTCACATCATTCCATTCCATTCCATAAAATTCGACTCATTTCCACAACCTTATTCCCATTCTGTTACATAATATTCCTTACATTAATTAAAATTCAGTTCTATTACTCTGTGTTCCACGTCATCCCATAACATACCATTCGATTACACCACATTCCATTCCATTTCAAACGCACTATTTCATTCTATTGAAGAAGACTCCATTCAAACCCCAAAAATCCATTTATTCCTTAACATTCCATTCATTTCCCCAACATTCTATTCTTGTCCCCAACATTCCATTCCATTCCAATGCATTCCATTCAATTTCACAATATTCAATTCCATTCCTTAACATTTTATTCATTGCAACACATTATTCCTGTGTTATTACATACCTCTCCAATGATTCAGTAAAGTTCGGTTCTATTAACATTCGAATTCATATAATAATATTCCATTCGATTACACAGAACACCATTAGATTTCAACCCTTCTATTTCGTTCTATTGCATAGGATTCCATTACAATCCACAAAATTCCACTCCAATCCATAACCTCCCATTCCTTTCCCCAACGTTCTATCCCTTTCCACAACATGCCATGGCATTCCACAGCATTCCATTCCATTCCTTAACGTTGCAAGCAATTCCACAACATTCAATTCCATTGCCTAACATTGTTTCCATTCAAACACATTATTCCCATTCTGTTAACTAACATTCCATTCCATTCTTTGAAATTCGGTTCTGTTAATCAACATTCCACTTCATACCATTACATTCCGTTTGATTACAGAACATCCCATTCAATTGCACACATTGTATCTCATTCCATTGCATAATTTTCCATTACAATGAACAAAATTCTTTTCCATTCCTTCACCCTCCATTCCTTCCAAAACTTTCTATTGCTTTCCACAACATTCCATTGCATTCCATTCCTTTCCATAACATTCCATTCAATTCCACAACATTCCATTCCATTCCATAACATTCAATTCCATGCCAACACATTATTCTCGTTCTCTTACCTAACATTCCATTCCATTCATTAAAATTCTTTTCTGTTAATCAACATTCTACTTCATCCCATTACAGTACATTCGATTGCACAACATTCCTTTAGATTTCAAACATTCTATTTCATTCTATTACATAGGATTCCATTTGAAACCACAAAATTCCATTCCATTCCTTAACCTTTCATTCCTTTCGGCAACATTGTATTCCACTCCGAAACATTCCATTGCATTCCACAGCATTCCATTGAATTCCATTCCATAACATTCTATTCCATTCCAACACATTATTCCCATTCAGTTGTATAACATTCCATTCCATTCATTAAATTTGGTTCTATTAATCAACATTGCACTTCACAGCATAAATTTCCTTTCAATTACACATTTCTTTCCAATTCATTCTGTTTAATTCTGTTTCATAAGTTTCCATTTCAATCCACTAAATTCCATTTAATTCCTTAAGTTTTCATTGCTTTCACTAACATTCTATTCCCTTCCGCAACATTCCATTGCATTCCACAGCATTCCATTCCATTCTGCAACATTTCCTTCCATTCCAAACATGCCATTGCTTTCCATTCCATTCGATTCCACTCCAACACATTGTTCTGATTCTTTTGCAAAACATTCCATACAATTCTTCAAAATTCGTTTCTATTCAACATTCCACCTCACACCATAATATTTCATTCCATTAAACAACATTCTAATTCATACTATTGCATGACATTAAATGCCAATCCGCAAAATTCCATTCCATTCCTTCAAACTCCATTCATTTCCACAACTTTCTATTGCTTTCCACAACATTCCATTTCATTCCACAGCTTTGCCTTCCATTCCATAACATTCCATTCAATTCCACACGTCTTATTCCATTCCTAAACATTCCACAGCATTCCATTAGATTCCATAACTTACCATTACATTCCAAAACGTTCCATTTCTTTCCGTTCCATTCAATTCCATTCAAACACGTTATTATTATTCTTGTACAAAACGTTCCATAACATTCTCCAAAACTCAGTTCTATTAATCAACATTGCACTTCACACCATAACATTCCATTCGATAATACAACATTCCAGTCCATTTCAAACATTTTATATCATTCCAATCCACAAAATTCCATACCATTACTTTAAATTCAATTCTTTCCCAAAACTCTATTCTTTTCCAAAACATTCCATTCCATTCCACAGCATTCTTTCCATTACACAGGATAGCACTCCATTCCATAACATACTACTCCATTCAAACACGTTATTCCGATTATTACCTAGCATTCCATTCCATTCTTCAAAATTCAGTTCTTTTAATCAACATTCCACTTCATACCATAACATTCCTTACCATTCATCAACATTCCATTCCATTGAAGACATTCAATTTCATTCCATTGCATAAGATTTCATTCCATACCACAAAATTCCATTCCATTCCTTAACATTTCATTCCTTTCCCCAACATTCTACACCTTTCTGCCACATTCCATTTCCTTACACGGCATTCCATTCCATTCCATGTCTTTCCTTTGCATTCCAAAACATTCCATACCATTACATTACATTCGACCCCATTGCAACACATCATTCCCGTTCTGTTGCATAACATTCCATTCCATTCATTAAAATATGGTTCTATTATTCAACATTACACTTGATAGCATAACATTCTATTCGAGTACACAAAATTCTTTTTCAATTCATTATATTTCCTTCTGTTTCATAAGATTCCATTCCTATCCACAAAATTCCGTTCCCTTCCTTAACCTAACATTGCTTTCCCTTACATTCTATTCCTTTCCACAACATTGCATTGCATTCCACAGGATTCCATTTCGTACTGTAACATAACATTTAATTCCACAATATTCCATTCCAAAACATTCCATTCTTTATATTCCATTCGATTCCATTTCAACACATTATTCCCATTCTTTTACAAAACATTCCATACCATTCATTAAAACTCAGTATATTAATTAACATTGCCCTTCATACCGTAACATTGCATTCGATTATAAAACATTCTCTTTTTCATATATTCTATTACTTTCCATTCCGTAACATTCCATTGCAATTCACAAGATTCTATTCCATTCCTTTTACGTCCATTCCTTTCCCAACATTCTATTCCTTTACACTACAACCCATTGCCTTCCACAGCATCCATTCCATTCCATAACGTTCCTTTAAATTCCACAAATTGCACTAAATTCCATAACATTCCATTGCATTCGAACACATTATTCTCTTTCTGTTAGAGAACAATCCATTCCATTCTTTAAAATTCGATTCTGTTAATGTACTTTCAACTTCATAGCATAACATTCTTTTCGATTACACTGCATTCTGTTCCATTCCAATCTACAAAATTCAGTTCCATTTTTTCACTCTCCATTCCTTCCCTCAACTTTCTATTGCTTTCCACAACATTCCATTTCATTCCACAGCATTTCATTCCTTTCCATAACCTTCCATTCCAGTCCACAAATTCCGTGCCATTCCTTAAACCTCAATTCCTTTTCCCATCTTTCTACTGCTTTCCACAACAATCCACTGCATTCCACATCTTTGAATTCCATTCAATATCTTTGCATTGCATTTCAAAACATTCCATTGCATTTGTTTCCATTCAAACACATTATTCCCATTCTTTCACGTAGTATTCCATTCCTTTCTTTAATAGTTCCATTAATCAAAACTTCACTTCACAGGATAATATTCCATTCCATTTCACAGCATCCCATTCCATTTAAAACATTCTATGTCATTATATAGCATAAGATTCCATTCCAATACACAAAATTAGATTCCATTCCGCAAACTTTCCCCAACATTCCAACGGATTCCACAGCGTTGCATTCCATACCTTAACATTCCATTCAATTCCATAACATTCCATTACTTTCCTCTACATTCCATTGCATTCCAAAGCATTCCATTCCTTTCCATATCATTGTGGCTTCAGAAACATTCCATTACATTACAACACATTCGATTCCATTCCAAGATATTTTTTCCCGTTCTGTTGCATAACATTCTGTACCATTCATTAAAATTTGGTCCTAATAAGCAACATTCCACTTCTTAGCATAACATTCCATTCCATTACAAAACATTCCTTTCCAATTCTTTCTATTTCATTCTTTTGCATAAGATTCCAGTCCTATGCAAAAATTCCATTCCATTACTTAACATCCCTTTGCATTCCAAAGCATTCCATTCCTGTCCATAACATTTCATTCAATTCCACAACATTCCGTTCCATTCCATAACATTCAAACACATGCTAAAACCTTAATCTCGTTCTGTGACCTAACATTAAATTCCATTCATTAAAATTCTTTTCTGTTAATCAGTATTCCACTTCATGCCATTACATTATATTCGATGACAAAACATTTCATTCCATTTCAAACTTTTTATTTCATTCTCTTGCATAAGATTCCATTCCAATCCACAAAATTCCATTCCATTCCTGAACATTTCATTTCTTTTCCCAACATTCTATTCCATTCCGCAACATTCCATTGCATGCCACAGCATTCCACTCCATTTCATTCTATAACATTCGATTCCATTCGAACACATTATACCGGTTTGTTGCATGACTCTCCATTCCGTTCATTAAACTTGGTTCTATTAATCAACTTTCCACTTCATAGCATAAAATTCCATTCGATTACACAACATTCCTTTCCAATTCAAACATTCTATTTCATTCTGTTGCATCAGGTTCCATTCCATTCCAAAAAATTATTTTCCATTCCTTAAACTTCCAAATTTTTGCCCAACATTGTATTTCTTTCCACAAAATTCCATTGCATTCCACAGCATTCCCTTCCATTTTATAACATTCCCTTCAATTTCATAACATTCCATTCCATTCTGTAACATTCGACTCCATTCCAACACATTATTCCTGTTCTGTTACCTAACATTCCACTTCTTTCATTAATATTCTGTTCTATTAATCTACATTTCACTTCATACCATACATTCCATTCGATTACACAACATTCCATTGCAGTTCATACAATTTATATCATTCCATTGCATAACATTCCATTCCTATACACAAAATTCCTTTACATTCCTTAACCTCCATTCTTTACTCCAACATTCTATTCCTTTCAAAAACATTCCATTGCATTGCACAGCATTAAAATCCATTCCTTTCCCCAACATTCTATTCCTTTCCACTACTTTCCATTGCCTTCCACATCATTCCATTCCATTCCGAAGCATTATGTTCAATTACACAACATAGCATTCCATTCCATAACTTCGAATGCCATTAAAACACCTTATTCCTGTTCTGTTATCTAACATTCAAAACCACTCTATAAATTCGGTTCTGTTAATCAACATTCCACTTCATACCATAACATTCCATTCGATTACACAACATTCTTTCCATTGCAAACAGTCTAGTTCATTCCATTGCATAAGGTTCCATTCCAATCCACAAAATTTCACTCCATTCCTTATCCTTCAATTGTTTTACCCAATGTTCTATTCCTTCCCACAACATTAAATTGCATTCCACCGAATTCCATTCCATTTCATAACATTCCATTCTATTCAACATTTCATTCCATTCCACAACATTTGATTCATTTCCAACACATTATTCACCTTCTTTTACATAACATTCCATTCCATTCAATAAAATTCAGTTCTCTTACTCTACATTACACGTCATCCCATAACATTCCATTCGATTACACCACATTCCATTCCATTTCAAACATTCTATTTCATTCTATTGCATAAGATTCCATTCCAATCCACAAAGTTCCATTCCATTCCCTAACATTTCATTCCTTTCCACAACATTCCTTTGCATTCCACAGCATTCCATTCCATTCATGAAATTCGATTCAATTCCAACACATCATTCCCGTTCTATTCTATAACACTCCATTCCATTCATTACACGTGGTTCTATTTATCAACATTCCACTTCATAGCATAAAATTCCTTTCGATTACACATTTATTTCCAATTCAAACATTCTATTTCATTCTTTTACATAAGATTCCATTCAAATCCAAATATTATTTTCAATTCCTTAATCTTCCATTCCTTTCCCAAATATTCTATTCCTTTCCACAACACATCATTGCATTCCACAGCATTCCTTTCCATTCCATAACATTCCTTTCAATTCCACAACATTCCATTCCATTCTGTAACGTTCGATTTCATTCCAAAACATTATTCCTGTTCTGTTACCTAACATTCCATTTCATTCATGAAAATTCAGTTCTATTAATCTACATTTCACTTCATACCATGCATACCGTTCGATTACACAACATTCCCTTGCACTTCATGCAATTTATATTATTCCATTGCATAAGATTCCACTCCAGTTCTCAAAATTCCATTACATTCCTTAACTTCCTTTCCTTTCTCCAACATTTTATTTCTATCAACATTCCATTGCATTCCACAGCATTCAATTCCATTCCTTTCCCCAACATTCTATTCCTTTCTGCTACTTTCCATTGCCTTCCACATCATTCCATTCCATTCCTTAACATTCCCTTCAATTCCCAAACATGACATTCCACTCCATAGCATTCAATTCCATTCAGACACCTTATTCCAGTTCTGTTACCTAACATTCCATACAGTTCTTTCAAATTATCTTCTATTAATCAACATTCCACTTCATACAATAACATTCCATTCGATTATACAACATTCCTTTCCATTACAAATATTCGATTTCATTCCATTGCATATTATTCCATTCCGATTCACAAAATTACATTTAATTCCTTAACTTTCCATTCCTTTCCCTAACGTTCCATTCCTTTCCACAATATTCCATTGCATTCCGCATCATTCCATTCCATTCCACAAGATTGAATTCAGTTCCAACACATTATTCCCGTTCTGTTACCTAACATTCCATTCCATTCATTAAAATTCTTTTCTATTAATCAACATTCCACTTCATAGCATAAAATTCTTTCGATTACACACCATCCCATTCAATTGCAAACATTGTATCTCATTCCACTGCAGAATATTCCATTCCAATCTACAAAACGCAATTCCATTTCTTCACCCTCCATTCCTTTCCTCATCTTTCTGCTGCTTTCCACAACATTCCATTGCATTCCACAGCATTCCATTCCTATCCATAACATTCCATTCCAGTAAACAAATTCCGTTCCATACCTTAACCCTCAATTCCTTTTCCCAACTTTCTACTGCTTTCCACAACTTTTAATTGCATTCCACAGCATTGCATTCCATTCCATATCTTTCCATTGCATTCCAAAACTTTCCATTCCATTCGATACCATTCGATACCATTCAAACACATTATTCCCGTTCTTTCATCTAACATTCCATTACTTTCTTTAATACTCAGTTCTATTAATCAGCATTTCACTACATACCATAGCATTCCATTCCATTTCACAGCATCCCATGCCATTTCAAACATTCTATTTCATTATATAGCATAAGATTCCATTCCAATACACAAAATTAGAGTCCATTCCCTAAACTTTCCCCAACATTCCAATCCATTCACAGCATTGCATTCCATACCCTAACATTCCACTCAATTCCATAACATTCTATTACTTTCTTCAACATTCCAGGGCATTCCACAGCATTCAATTCCTTTCCATATCATTTGTTGCATTCGGAAACATTCCATTACAATCCATTACATTCGATTCCATTCCAACACATTTTTTTCTCGTTCTGTTGCATAACATTCTGTACCATTCATTAAAATTTGGTCCTAATAAGCAACATTCCCGTTGTTAGCAGAACATTCCATTCCATTACACAGCATTCCTTTCCAATTCTTTCTATATCATTCTTTTGCATAAGATTCCATTCATATCCAAGAATTCCATTCCATTACTTAACCTCCCATTGCATTCCACAGCATTCCATTCCTGTCCATAACATTTCATTCAATTCGACAACATTCCACTCCATTCCATAACGTTCAAATCCATGCCAAAACCTTATTCTCCTTCTGTTACCTAACATTCCATTCCATTCATTAAAATTCTTTTTTGTTAATAATCCACTTCATCCCATTACATTATATTCGATTACACAACATTCCAGTCCATTTCAAACATTGTATTTCTTTCTTTTGCAGAAGATTCCATTCCAATCCACAAAATTCCATTCCATTCCTGAATATTTCATTTCTTTCCCCAACATTCTATTCCATTCCGCAACATTCCATTGCATCCACAGCATTCCACTCCATTCCATTCTATAACATTCGATTCTATTCGAACACATTATTCCGCTTCTGTTGCATGACTCTCCATTCTATACATTAAATTTGGTTCTATTAATCAACTTTCCACTTCATAGCATAAAATTCTATTCGATTACACAACATTCCTTTCCAATTCAAACATTCTATTTCATTCTGTTGTATAACGTTCCACTCCAATCTAAAAATTATGTTCCATTCCTTAACCTTCCATTCCTTCACCCAAACATTGTATTGCTTTACAAAACATTCCATTGCATTCCACAGCCTTCCCTTCCATTCCATAACACTCCTTTTAATTCCACAACATTCCATTCCATTCTGTAACATTCAACTCCATTCCAACACATTATTCCTCTTCTATTACCTAACATTCCATTTCTTTCATTAGTATTCAGTTATATTAATCTACATTTCACTTCATACCATACATTCCATTCGATTACACAACATTCCATTGCACTTCATACAATTTATTTCATTCCATTGCATAAGATTCCATTCCAACACATTTTTTCTTTCATCTAACATTCCATTCCTTTCTTTAATACTCAGTTCTATTAATCAACATTTCACTACATACCATAGCATCCCATTCCATTTCAAACATTCTATTTCATTATATAGCATAAGATTCCATTCCAATACACAAAATTAGAGTCTATTCCATAAACTTTCCCCAACATTCCAATCCATTCCACAGCCTTGCATTCCATACCTTAGCATTCCAAGCAATTCCATAACATTCTATTACTTTCCTCAACATTGCATTGCATTCCACAGCATTCCATATCACTTGTTGCATTTGGAAACATTCCATTCAAATCCATTACATTCGATTCCATTCCAACACATTTTTTCCCATTCTGCTGCATAACATTCTGTACCATTCATTAACATTTGACCCTATTAATCAACATTCCACTTCATAGCATAACATTCCATTGGATTACACAACATTCATTTCCAATTCACTCTATTTTCTTTTTTTCATAAGGTTCCAATCAAATGCAAAAAATTCCATTCTTTCGTTAACCTCCCATTGCTCTCCTAGTATTCTATTCCTTTCCTCAACATTCCATTGCATTCTACTTTATTCCTTTCAATTCCGTAACATTCAGTTCAATTGGACAACATTGCATTTCATTCCCTGACATTCAATACGAATTCCAAAACATCATACCCGTTCTGTTACCTAACATTCCATTCCATTGTCCAAAATTCGGTTCCATTAAACAACATTCCACTTCATACCATAACGTTCAATTACATTCCACAACATTGCATTCCTCTTAAAACCTTCTATTTCCTTCTACTGCATAACATTCCATTCCAGTCCACAAAATTCCATTTCATTCCTTTACCTTCCATTCCTTTCCTCAACATTGTATTCTTTTAAACAATATTCCATTGCATTCCAACGAATTCCATTCCACTCCATAACATTCCATTCAATTCCACAACATTCCATTCCATTCCATAACTTTCAATTCATTCCCAACACATTATTCCCATTCTATTTCATAACATTCCATTGATTCTGTAAAATTTCGTTCTATTAATTAACATTCCAATTCATACACAACATTCCATTTGATTACACAGAGCACCATTCCATTTCAAACATTATATTTCTTTCTATATCATAGGATTCCATTCAAATTCACAAAACACGATTCTCCTCTGTGAACTTCCATGTCTTTCCCCAACTTTCAATTCCCTTCCACTGCTCTCGATTGCATTCCATTTCATTACATTCCATTTCTTAACGTTCCATTCAATTCCACAGCATTCCATGCCATTCCACAACATTCGATACCGTTCCAACACATTTTTCCCATTCTGTTACAAAACATTCAAAACCATTCATTAAAATACAGATCTATCAATCAACATTCCCCTTCATAGCATAACATTCCACACGATTACACTGCTTTCCATTCCAAAATCATACTATTTCATTCTGTTTCATAAGATTCCATTCCAATCTGCAAAATTCTGTACCATTCCTTAAGCTTCTGTTCCATACACAACGTTCTATACCTTTCCACAACACTCCATTGCATTCCACAGCATTCCATTCCATTCCACAACATTCCATTCAATTCCATAACATTTGATTCCATTCAGACACATTATTCCCGTTCTGTAAAATAACATTCCATTAAATGCATTAAAATTCTGTTCTATTAATCTACATTCCCCTTCATAACATAACATTCCTTTTGATTACACATTACATTCCATTTCAAACATTCTATTTCATTCTATTGCATAAGATTCAATTCCAATCCCCAAAATTCCATTCCATTCCTTAACCTCCCATTCCTTTCCCAACATTCTCTTCCTTTCAGCAACACTTCATTGCACTACATAGCATTCCATTCCATTCCATAACTTTCGATTTCATTGCAACACATTTTTCCCTTTGTGTTACAAAACATTCCATTCCATTCATTAAAATATTTTCCTTTTAATTTACCTTCCAATTCATAGCATAACATTCCTTTCAATTACACAACATTCCTTTCCAGTTCATTCTATTTCATTCTGTTGCATAGATTCCATTCCAATTCACAAAATTCCATTCCATTCCTTAACCTCAATTCCTTTCTCCAACATTCTATTCCATTCAACAACATTCCATTGCATTCCACAGCATTCAATTTCATTCCTTTGCCCAGCATTCTATTCCTTTCTACAACATTCCATTCCTTCCACAGCACTCCATTCCATTACACAACATTCCATTCCATTACATAACATTCGATCCCATGTGAACATATTGTTCCCATTATTACCTAACATTACATTCCATTCTTCAAAATTCGGTTCTCTTAATCAATATACCACTTCATACCATAACATTCCATTCCATTTATAACATTCTATTTCATTCTGTTGCATAACATTCCATTCCAATCCACAAATTCCGTTCTATTACTTCACCCTAAATTCCTTCCCCCAACTTTCTATTGCTTTTCAAAAAATTCCACTGCATTCCACAGAATTCCATTCCTGTCCATAAAATTCCATTCAATTCCAAGCATTCCATTGCATTTCGGAATTCTCTTTCCATTGAAACACATTATTCCCGTACTTTTACCTAACATTCCATTTCATTCTTTAATATTTGGTTCTGCTAATCAGCATTTCACTTCATACCATAATATTCAGTTCCATTTCCCAGCATCCCATTCCATTTCAAACATTCTATTTCATTCCATTGCATAGCATTACATTCCAATCCACAAAATTCTATTCTCTTCCTTGACCTTCCGTGTCTTTCACAACATTCTATTCCTTTCCACTGCTCTCCATTGCATTCCACTTCCTTCCATTCCATTTCTTAACATTCCATTCATTTCCACAGCATTCGATTCCATTCCATAACATTCGATTCCATTCCAACAGATGATTCCCATTCTGTTACAAAACATTCAATACCATTGATTATAATTCTATTCTATTAATCAACATTCCCATTCACAGCATAACATTATATTCGACTACACAACTTTCCTATCCAAATCATTCTATTTCATTCTGTTCCATAAGATTCAATTCCAATCCACAAAATTGTATACCGTTCCTTAACCTTCCATTCCTTTCCCCAAAGTTCTATTCATTTCCACAACATTCTATTGCATTCCACAGCATTCCATTACTTTCCATATCATTTTTGCTTCAGAAACATTCCAATACATTCGATTCCATTCAAAAACATATTTTTTTGTTCTGTTGCATAACATTCTGTACCATTCATTAAAATTTGGTCCTATTAATCAACATTCCACTTCTTAGCATAACATTCCATTCCATTACAAAACATTCCTTTCCAATTCTTTCTATTTCATTCTTTTGCATAAGATTCCATTCCTATCCAAATATTCCATTTCATTACTTAACCTCCCATTGCATAACACAGCATTGAATTCCTGTCCATAACATTTCATTCAATTTCACAACACTCCGTTCCATTCCATAACATTCAATTGCATGCCAAAACCTTTATCTCCTTCTGTTACCTAACATTACATTCCATTCATTACAATTCTTTTCTGCTAATCAATATTCCACTTCATCCCATTACATTACATTCGATTACACAACATTTCATTCAATTTCAAACATTCTATTTCATTCTATTGCATAAGATTCCACTCCAATCCACAAAATTCCATTCCATTCCTGAACATTTCATTTCTTTCCCCAACATGCTATTCCATTCCACAACATTCCATTGCATTCCACAGCATTCCATTCCATTCCATTCTATAACATTCGATTCCATTCGAAAACATTATTCCAGTTCTGTTGCATGACTCTCAATTCCGTTCGTTAAATTTGGTTTATTAATCAACTTTCCACTTCATAGCTTTAAATTCCATTCGATTACACAACCTTCCTTTCCAATTCAAACATTCTATTTCATTCTGTTGCATCAGGTTCCATTCCAATCCAAAAAATTATTTTCCATTCCTTAAACTTCCATTCCTTTGACCAACATTCTATTACTTTCCACAACATTCCATGGCATTCCACAGCATTCCCTTCCGTTCCATAACATTCCCTTCAATTCCACAACACTCCATTCAATTCTGTAACTTTCGACTCAATTCCAACACTTTTTTCCAGTTCTGTTACCTAACATTTCATGTCTTTCATTAATATTCAGTTCTATTAATCTACATTTCACTTCATACCATACATTCCATTCGTTTACACAACATTCCATTGCACTTCATACAATTTATATCATTCCACTGCATAAGATTCCATTCCAATACACAAAATACTATTACATTTCTTAACCTCCATTCTTTTCTCCAACATTCTATTCCTTTCAAAAGCATTCCATTGCATTGCAAAGCATTAAATTCCATTCCTTTCCGCAACATTCTATTCCTTTCCGCTACATTCCAATGCATTCCACAGCATTCCATTACATTCTGTAACATTCCATTTAATCCACAACATTCAATTCCATTGCGAACATTTGAGTCCATTCAAACACATTATTGCCATTCTGTCTCCTAAGATTCCATTCCTTTCATTAAAATTTAGTCCGATTAATGAACATTCTATTTCATAGCATAACATTCCATTCGATTGCACAACATTCCTTTCCAATTCATTCTATTTCATTGTGTTGCATAAGATTCCAACCCAATCCAAAAAATTCCATTCCATTCCTTAAACTTCCATTCCATTCCCCAACATTCTATTCCTTTCCACAATAATCCTTTGCATTCCATAGCATTCCATTCCACTCCTTCCCCAACATTCTATTCCTTTCCACTAATTTCCATTGCATGCCACATCATTCCATTCCAATACATAATATTCCACAACATTCCTTTGCATTCCATAACATTCGATTCCATTCCAACACATTCCCGTTCTGTAAACTAACATAACATTCCATTCATTAAAATTCATTTATATTAATCAAAATTCCACTTCATACCATAACATTCATTCCATTACACAACATTCCATTCCATTTAAATCATTCTATTTCATGCTGTTGCATAACATTCCATTCCAGTCCACAAAAGTACATATCATTCCTTAAACTTCCTTCCTTTTCCCAACATTCTATTCCTTTCCACAACATTCCACTGCATTCCACCGCATTCCCTTCCACGCCATAACATTCCATTCAGTTCCACAACATTCCATTCCATTCCATTCCATTTGGTTCATTTCCAGCACATTATTCCTGTACTGTTACATAACATTCCATTACATTCATTAAAATTCTGTTCTATTATTCCACATTACCCTTCATACCATAACATTCTATTTGATTACACAACATTTCATTCCATTTCAAACATTCTATTTCATTATGTTGCATAAGTTTCCATTCCAAGCCCCAAAATTCCATTCCTTTCCTTAACCTTCTATTCCTTTCTCCAACATTCTACTCCTTTCCCCAACATTGCATTGAATTCCACAGCATTTTATTCCATTCCATAATATTCCATTCAATTCCACCACATTTCATTCCATTCAATAATATTCGATTCCATTGAAAGACATTATTCTCATTCAGTTACAAAAAAATCCATATCATTCATTAAAATTTGGTTCTATTAATCAACATTCCTCTTCATAACATAACATTCCATTTGATTACACAACATTCCTTTCCAATTCATTCTATTTCATTCTGTTTCATAAGATTCCATTTGAATGCACAAAATTCCATTCCATTCCTTAAACTTCCATTGCTTTCACTAACATTCTATTCCCTTCCGCAACATTCCATTGCATTCCACAGCATTCCAATCCATTCCGTAACATTCCATTCCACTCCTTTCCATTCCATTCGATTCCACTCCAACACATTATTCCCATTCTTTTACAAAACATTCCATACCACTCTTCAAAAATCGGTTCTATTAATCAACATTGCACTTCACAACATTACTTTCCTTTCGATTATACAACACTCCAGCCCATTTCAAACATTCTATTTCATTCCATTCCAATCCTCAAAATTCCATTCCATTCCATTAACTTAAAATCCTTTCCCAACATTCTATTCCTTTCCACAACAATCCATTCCATTCCACAGCATTCAATTCCGTTCCACAACATAGCATTCCATTCCATAATATTTGACTCCATTTGAACACGTTATTCCAATTACATAACATTGCATTTCATTCATTAAAGTTCCTTTCAATTCAACATTCCACCTCACACCATAACATTCCAATTTGTTAAAAAACATTCAAATTCACACTATTGAATGACATTCCATGCAAATCCACAAAATTTCATTCCATTCCTTCAAATTCCATTCATTTCCACAATTTTGTATGGCTTTCCACAACATTCCATTTCATTCCACAGCATTGCATTCCATTCCATAATTTTCCATGCAATTCCACACACCTTATTCCAATCCTAAGCATTCCATTGAATTCCACAGCATTCCAATCCATTCAGTAACTTACCATTACATTCCAAAACATTCCGTTCCTTTCTGTTCCATTCGATTCCATTCCAAAACATTATTAACATTCTTTTACAAAACATTCCATAACATTCTTCAAAATTCGGTTCTATTAATCAACATTGCACTTCACACCATAACATTCCATTCGATTATACAACATTCCAGTCCACTTCAAACATTCTATCGCATTACAATCCACAAAATTCCATTTCATTCCTTTAACTTCCATTCCTTTCCCGACACTCTGTTCTTTTCCAAAACATTGTATTCCAATCCACAGCACTCCTTTCCATTCCACAAGACAGCACTCCATTCCTTATCTTTCTATTCCATTTGAACACCTTATTCGGATTATTATCTAACATTCCATTCCATTCTTCAAAATTCAGTTCTAATAATCAACATTCCACTTCATACCATAACATTTCTTACCATTCATCAGCATTCCATTCCATTGAAAACATTCTATTTCATTCCATTGCCTAAGATTCCATTCCATACCACAAAATTCTATTCCATTCCTTAACATTTCATTCTTTTCCCCAACATTCTACACCTTTCTGCCACATTCTATAGCCTTCCACTGCATTCCATTCCATTCCATGACTTTCCATTGCATTCCAAAACATTCCATACCGTTCCATTACATTCGAATCCCTTCCAACACATCATTCAAGTTCTGTTGCATAACATTCCGTTCCATTCATTAAAATTTGGTCCTATTATTCAACATTACACTTGATAGCATAATATTCCAATCGACTACACAACATTCCTTTTCAATTCATCATATTTCCTTTTGTTTCGTAAGATTCCATTCCTGTCCACAAAATTCCATTCCCTTCCTTAACTTAACATTTCTTGCCCTAACATTCGTTTCCTTTCCACAACATTCCATTGCATTCCACAGCACTCCATTCCATTCTGTAACATTCCATTTAATTCCACAATCTTCCATTCCATTACAAAACATTCCATTCCTTTCCATTCCATTCGATTCCATTTCAACACATTATTCCCATTCTTTTACAAAACATTTCATACCATTCATTAAAATTCAGTATATTAATCAACATTGGACTTCGTACCATAACATTGCATTTGATTATTAAACATTCTCAATTTCACATATTCTATTTCATTCCATTCCGTAAGATTCCGTTGAATTCCCAAGATTCTATACCATTCCTTTTACTTCCATTCCTTTCCCAACATTCTTTTCCTTTACACTACAATCCATTGCATTCCACAGCATCCTTTCCATTCCATAACATTCCTTAACTTCCACAACATTGCACTCCATTCCATAACATTCCATTGCATTCGAACACATTATTCCCTTTCCGTTACATAACATTCCATTCGATTCATTAAAATTCGATTCTGTTAATCTACTTTCAACTTCCTACCGTAACATTCTATTAAATTACAACGCATTTCATTCCATTTCAAAATTCTATTTCATTATGTTGCATAAGTTTCCATTCCAATCCACCAAATTCCATTCCTTTCCTTAACCTTCCTTTCCTTTCTCCAACATTCTACTCCTCCGCAAAACATTCCATTGCATTCCATCAAATTCCATTCCATTCCAGAACATTCCATTCAATTCCACAATGTTCAATTTCATTCCATAATATTCGATTCATTTCCAGAACCTTATTCACATTCTGTTACATAACATGCCATACGTTAATTAAAATTCAATTCCATTAATCTGCATTCCACGTCATCCCATAACATTCCATTCGATTACACCACATTCTATCCCATTTCAAACGCTCTATTTCATTCTATTGAATAAGATTCCATTCAAACCACAAAATTCCATTTAATTCCTTAACATTCCATTCATTTCCCCTACATTCTATTCCTTCCCCAACATTCCATTCCATTCCAAAGCATTCCTTTCAATTCCACAATATTCAATTCCCTTCCTTAACATTCAATACCATTCCAACACATTATTCCTATACTATTACATACCTCCCCATGGATTCAGTAAAATTCGGTTTTATTAACATTCCAATTCATATCATAATATTCCATTCGATTACACAGAACACCATTCCATTTTAACCATTCTATTTCCTTCTATTGCATAGGATTCCATTCCAATCCACAAAATGCCATTTCATTCCTTTACCTCACAATCCTTTCCCGAACGTTCTATTCCTTTCCACAACATGCCATGGCATTCCACAGCATTCCATTCCACTCCTTAACATTGCATGCAATTCCACAACATTCAATTCCATTGCATAACATTGTTTCCATTCAAACACATTATTCCCATTCTGTTACCTAATATTCCATTCCATTCTTTGAAATTCGGTTCTGTAATTCAACATTTAACTTCATACCATTACATTCCATTTGATTACAGAACATCCCATTCATTGCACACATTTTATCTCCTTCCATTCCATAATTTTCCATTCCAATCCACAAAATTCCTTTCCATTCCTTCAACCTCCATAACTTCCCCAACTATCTATTAATTTCCACTACGTTCCATTGCATTCCACATCATTCCAATCCATTTCTTAACATTCCATTCAATTCCGCAGCATTCCATTTCATTCCATAACATTCGATCCATTCCAAAATATTCGATTCCATTCCAACGCATTATTCACATTCTGTTCCGTATCATTCAATACCATTCATTAAAATTCGGCTCTATTAATCAACATTCCCCTTCTTAAAATAACATCCCA